>PVJL010019176.1:0-14366 GCA_004026885.1 Lyroderma lyra | reverse complement strand
TGTGTGTGTGTGAGTGTGTGTGTGCGTGTGTGTGTGTGTGAGTGTGTGTGAGACTGTGCGTGTGTGAGACTGTGTGTGTGTGTGAGTGAGTGTGTGTGTGTGTGACCACTCCCTTTGATTATATTGGATCGCCTTCGGTCCTGAATTTATGGGCCTCACAAATTACAGGAGAAAATGCTGCTGAAATGCCTCCTGGCATCAGGCTTGTTCACCAGCAGGCAGGGCCAGGGGGCAGGGAGCGAATCCTGCGTCCCAGGAAGCTCCCTGCAGCGTCAGCAGCAATCCGAGAAGCCGGCACTTCCGGAAGCATTTGTTCTCTGGCCCAGAGGACACGAAGTGGCAAATTTTGAAATGGCAGCACCTTAGAGACACATTTTCAAAGGCGCGTCTCCTCTTTCATGGTGCCGTGCCTCTAGACTAGTCTGTCTGTCACCCGACGTCACGGGCTTGCCACAGGACGGGAAGAGATGACAGGAGAGTCTTCCAGTGCCGTGAGCTCCAGCACCGTGCACACCCTCTTTAATATTTGGGGCACCCTGGGTCGTGCGATCACCACTCTGCAGGCGGGTACTGGGGTTCAGTGTCTCCAGCCCAAGTCGGGTGAACAGCGGGCTGGGAGTAACACCCATCAGCCTGACCCCAACCCGCGGTTCCTAACTCTGCACCGGTCCTTGGGTTCTGGGTCCTGTTTATGTGTCCAGTGTGGTTTTCTTCAGCGTCTACAGGAAGCCCTTCCATACAGCTCCCAGACCGCCCCTCGCTGCAGTGCCCCGTGCCCAGGCAAACGTCAGTGAAGATACTGACCCCATTACGTTAGGGGAGAGGCCCGCTCTGGCCTGGAAACCCTCGGAGCTTGGAACCACGGCCACTTTGCTTCCTAAGCACTTAGCAGAGGGTCGGCGGTGCAGGTGGTGCTCAGCGACTCGTACCTGGTGGCCTGTACCTGAGCAGAGACAATGGGGTAGACGAACGATTTCCAGACAGTGGAACTCCAGGCGCACCTCACCAGCAAGGCGGGTCGGGCAGTAAGTGCCGCTGTTTGCACCTGTGCTTTGTGCTCGTCACCCGTGCCCGGAGGGGGCCGTGCACTCAGAAGCTCGCAGACCTGCCTTTGTCCTGGCGCCAGGTCACTCTCGCTGCCGTCGGCTCAGGCGGTGCCGGCTGTCCTCACAGTCCCTGTGGGGACGTTGGGGCAGCCCCCTCATCCCTCGCCCCCCGAGGGAGGTGCTGAGTGAGAATCACCAGTTTGGTACTGATGCGGTTCTAGAGGGCCACAAGTGTCACCGTCACGCCTTGGTACAGAAATGCGATCGTGCAGAGGTTAGCTGACCTGGCGAGTCAGGGTGTGTGTCTGTGTGACCCAGGCCAGAGGTCTCTAGTGACATTGAGGCAGTTTCTTCTGGCAGCGCATCCCCCCCTCTCTGAATATGGTGATTTGAAACGGCGTGGGCACCGCAGTGCTGCGAGGTGGCGAGGGACCGTCAGGAGGGGCCGGCCGTGTGGACTTGCTGGGTGCTGGGTACTGGATGCTGGTGGTGCTGGTGGTGCTGGTGGTGCTAATGGACCTGGTGGAGCCCAGCGGGCGCCCGCCAGCCCAGGGTGGACGGGGGTGCCCCAGAAGTGCGAGACCCCGGGCTGCAGACCTGTGAGCATGCAGCCCTGGGCTCGGGTCTCCACTCCGCTGTTTCCTCATTGACCTTGAGGACGTTACTTTATTGTCTTCTTCGGTGGAAACTTCAAGGGGTTTCTGGGAGAATGACGAAGTAAATGACACCAAACCTCGGCCGAGGGCCTCGTGCATCACAGGCTTTCCGAGCGTCGTTACGGATACTCCCACCACTGCATTTGCATCCGTGTTTCAGCATCACAGGTTTTTTTCCAGCACAAACAGGTTTTGCCTATTCAATCCTTTCTCATTATTCCATAGGACATAGCAGAGACCTTAAACATACTTACAAACGACCGCTTCTCACCAGAGAGCTCTAAATAGAGCAATGGTCACTTAGTCAGTTGGTCACCATCAGACATACTTGCATGAACCGAGGTTGCTAATACTCGAGCGTAAGAGGAAAGTGAACAGAAATCAGAGAGAGAGAAAATGACTGACCTAATGGTCTTAGGAGGAGCAGCGGCCACGTGAGCACGGAGGACAATGTCCCGTCCCAGGAGACGCACGCCGGATGAGGTGTGGGGACGCCAGCAGCCGCCCCTCAGCGCGCCTGTGCCAACGGGCCTGGCGTTTCGCACCTCCAACAGGCCTTCCTGCACCTCCCTCTGGGGCACAGGTTCGTTTGGGATCCCCTGGATCTGGTGCCTCTGTCTCACTCCTATAAGACTTGGAGACAAGGGACCAATGTGAACGGATCCCACTGTGCCACGTGGTAGGACGTTTTGGTTTCCAGCCCTGAGCCGTATGCCGTGTGCCAACATCCCTGAAGGTGAGCGAGCTGTCCTGGTTTTCGATAGGGGACGCGTCTCAGAGCCGGCACAGCTCTCACATGTCTGAGCGTGTGAAGTAAATGTGTGCGCACGCTGGTCGTAAACGGCAAGGGATTAATGAGCTGTCTTAAGAACACAGATCGATTAACTGCAGCTATAAATCACAGGATTCCGCCCTTGGGCGCATGGGCCTGAGTGAAAACAGAGAAACGGAGCGTCCCCTGGAGCTGCGTGGGCGCACAGGCGTGCGGTGGGGCTTTCTGAGATCCCCAGCTGTTGGCTTCCAATGTCAAATGAAGAGAACGTGTGCAGAGGGCCTTGGGGGAGTCCAAAGCGGCGTGCTCCTCTGACCCAGCGCTTCAAACACACGCGGGCAGGTCTGCACACCGACCTCGTTCGCGCCCCGCTTTGCTCTTTCACCCTCACACGCGCGCTCACCAAGGTGTCCCCGGCAGTTGTGAAGGACTTGCTTTGTGCCAAGTGTCACCTAAGCCAGAGAATAAACCTGTGACAGTGGGCAGGAATTAGCATTAACCCCCCCGCCCCACCCTTTTTTTGTTTTGCAGGACAGGAGAGTAAAGCAGGGCAAAGTAGAAGGCTTTGCCTGACACTCAGAATGACAAGGCTAGCATGTGAATTATAATCAAGTCTTGGCCTGTCCCAAAGGTCCATCAATTTTATATTCTAGCCTATATATTAGCAAGGTTATTAGGGTCAACGTTATGCTCTCCTGTTGAATTAGAATAATTTAACATGGAAAAGATATTTTATTATTTATATCTTCTTACTCATGTAAAATCTACAATACAGTATATTTAAAAATATATTATCTCATTTTACATACATCTATTGAAAGGTTCGTTTAATAATGATTTCCCACCTGGTTTGGACAATCTAAGTATAACCTCATTACATAATCATTATTTTGAAGACCTTTTGAAAAGTATTATAGACTTTATTTGCTATGATATTACACTTGGGGAATTAGTCTACAATTGTGAATCTGTAATGATTTGATTGGATTCGGGTTTGTCTTTAATTTGTGAATTTAAGCAAAACTGTCAGTCATGCAACGACTAGCAACCATTATAGTCTTTTGGTCAGTTCATTTGGGAAATTGAAAACATAGCCATCGTAGCAGGATGCATATACAAACCTTTAGTCCATGTAATCTTTTAAACATATCCAAGTAATAGCTCTCACCGAATACTGTTTCTCATCAGCAGAGTTTTGTCTGTGAAATGTGGCCTTTAGGTGACGACGAAAGTTCCAGCCGGTCCCGGTGTGAATTTGTTCGTAGATCGCCTTAGATTGCAAAGTGTCTAGTTAGGCTAACCTGTTAGAGTCCTTAGGTTCCGGAGGGCATCAACTAACGTCTTCAGGAGTTTCAAACAGGGTCAAGTACAGGGGCAGCTGGAAACTGTAGAAAATAAAAAGAACGAAACACCAAGTGAATGTCTCTGGCAGGGAGTGGAGAAGTGGGGGGCACCCAGCAGGGGTGTTGGGTACTGGGGGAGCCTGTGCGCCCTCTGAACCCTTTGCGTTTGTCACTTTGGGCAAACCATCGTCAAAAAGACAGGTTTTATTGTATGGTTTCTGATATTTATTCATTAAAAGGTGAGAAAATATCAATAGTTTTTTTTTTTAATGACATTTCCTGATATCTAGAGCAGAAAATGTGAACTGCTGAGAAGGAATATGGGGTAAGAAGGCGGCCAGCGGGCAGCGATTAAATACACATGACACGTGTGTGTCCGTGGGAAAGAGACGGAAGGGGGGTGGGGTGGGAGGGAGTGGGCGAGAGACGGAGGCGGGAGCGGAAACCTCTTGACTCAATCTGCTGTGCAGATGATGTGGTCAAGGTCTAAGCCAGTGTGGAAAAAGGAGAGTGCTCGTCTCACGCTTCTAAAACTGTTGACAGAAGGCGTGTGGACGCCACGCTGCTCAGGTCTTCTTTAACTTACGCTCCAGACACAGTCACTGAGAGGCAGGGCTCTGGAACGTTTTTAACCCGCAGTTGCTTTAAATAAGCACAACACGTTCATGAACTCGTAGAGATTCCTTGGTATACACACTTTAGGGGGTCACCCCTTTAGCTGAAAATCGGTCTTTTCTGTGGAGCCCCACCAAGTCAAAAAGAGGTTTGCCCAGTTTGACTGTCAGTGACGCCCCTTGGGAAACCCGTGGACACGTGTTTGCCCCCAAAGTGACGTGGTGTTGGCTATGCTTCCCACGCTGCACCGTAATTCTCCCTGAACAGACATTTTGGTGAGTCCATAACGTGTGAGTGGAAGGGCCTTTGCTGTTTGCCAACTGCTGACACACAGAGAAGGCGTTTCTGGACATTATTACTCTTCAAGGTGCTTTTTAGTGGCTGTCCGGAAAGTATCCAGCCCGGAAAGTGCCGACTATGTGTAGTGACTGGTCCGGTGTGCATCATGTGGCTGTTAATAAGCCGTTGTTATTTTTGGAGAAATAAACTTTTAAGTAGCTTCACAAATGTTAATGACATCGCTTACCAAGAACCTACTGGGCCTTGAAGGCGTCACTGCTACTAACAAAAAAAAAAAGAAAAGACGTAAGTATCTCGCGTTTAATTGCTAATGCCACGTACACGACGCCACGTACGCGACGCCACGTACACGACGCCACGTACGCGACGCCACGTTCACGCACAGACTAGAGAAACACGGCCGCCACGTTCTGACTGCGTGGTGACCGATAAAGACGCGCCGGACAGCACGCGCTTGTAAGGACTCGGCCTTCCTAACGGCGTGACGGAGGGGCGGCAGGACAGCACCGTTACGCTGCGAAAGGTTAGGAACGAGCTCCCCGAATTTGACACCGCCCGTGGCACCTCCATAAATAATGCAGGTACGTGTAAGAAGTAGTTAAACAAAAACCAAAACCTTCTTCCTGTCCCAAGACTTTTGGACACCAGGTGGGTTATTCTGTCCCACCTGACTGCGGCCGGACACGCACAGCATGTCCCGGCCGCCTAACGAGGTAAACACTGCGCATGCCCCAGTGCAGCCAGCACTTCTGATGGCGCAGCCGAGGGGTCAGACGCGCCGACACTTCCCAGGGTCGCTCCGGGCCTGGTGTTACTCTGTAGCCCCACAAAGGCGTGCACCACTCACCGTCTCCCCGTGCCAGGAGTCTGACAGCTACGAGGGAGGCGTCACCTGCACATTTCTCCTACCCCCGACTGTGCCTAGTTGCACTGCAAGGGTCAACTCTGATGTCCACAAGCTCTCCTGTCACGTCGTAAGTTAGCCCGAGGCTATGAAGGTGATTAAACAGTCGTCTTTGTGTATACGAGGGCTGTCCGGGGAAACCCGGCCAGAAGTATCCCTATTTGTCATCTTACACGGCTGGAGACTTTCCGGATAGCCCTTGTCTTTTGATCTGGCAATGGGCCATTAGCTACCACTCCGACTTGGGCTACACCACACACGAATATCCTGGAAAAACTTTCATTCCAATGCTGGTTTTAAAATGTTCACTCTGCCACATGGAGCAGTTTTCTTCGTGTTTGTCAGTGAGTTATGGTCTGCCTCCTCTTACCGAAATATCTATAGGAATGAAAAGAAAATGGAGAGAAAGACCTTTTTGAAATGGTCTGCTTAAATAATACAACACTAGGCTATAGTTGAGGAAATATTTTTCTCATACGTACAAAAAAAAAAAAATCGCAGAACAACACAAAAATGTAGCACCAGTACTCATGACGCTTGGCACACGTCAGTACTTATCTTGTCCTCCCGAGTACCCGGTCCCTGTGCAGCAGTGCGTGGCCTCTCTCCCATCCCGTAGCTATGGCTATCCAAGTACAGGGATCACATCATGTCTTCATCTGTGGCAAATCCGAAATCAGAATGTAGCCCTTCTGACCCGTAATCCAGGCGCACTTTTTACATTATGCACATGTGAGAATTTCATTATGGGTCATAAACAGGATAGAGAAGGATTTAGATGGAGGAGAATTCCCATTTAGAGAATGATCACTTTTCAAAGTCATTAATTCAGAGGGAATGTCCACAAGAACGCTTTGCTGTGCCCTCGAGAGCGTGGCAAGGTGGTCAGGGAGTAAATGGACCGAATGACTAGTTCTCAGGAAGTGCTGCCTCCCGACTCCGTGTCCTGTGGGGATGCAGCCGATGTGTTTTGGTTGAGGGTCTGAGGTTAGTAGGGGCTCTAACATCCAGTCATATTCTAGAATTCGTGGTGACACGGTGAGTCTTTTCTAGAAGCTCCAAACGTGGAAAAGACTTAGAGGTTATCTTATGTAATGTCTCATCTAACACCCGGCAACCTAGTGCAGGGAGGCAGACCCGGCCGGCCCTCCTGCTGTTCGTTAAGTGTTTGCACGATTTAGTTCACAGGGCAGCGTGAAGGACAGGAAAGCACCTGAGGCTTTAAAAAAAGAGTGAGTGACTGTGGTGAATGCTCTGTTCTGAGCCTCGGCTTCCTTGGTTTTTAGTATCCGTCTTGCAGGTCGTTATGAAGATTAGACAAAACACATTACATAAAGCTGTCTCATGCACTGAGCAGGCAGAGCTACTCATTTTTCCCCTAGTGATGCTTTATCAATGAATTTGGGTCAAATCTGCTTCTTCCGAGATGTATGCATGAGTTTCCCAGGGCTGCTATAAGGACGTCTTGCAAACTAGGTGGTGTAGGCAACAGAAGAGCGTTCTCTCATGGTCCTGAGGCATTGAAATTCCTAACAAGGTGTCGGCAGGACCGGGCCCTCTTGTAGGGCTCTAGGGGAGGGTTTGCCTCTCCTCTTTCTCACTTCTGGGGGTTGCTGGCTATCCTTGGCCTTGGGGAGACACAGCAGGCCAGCCTCTGCCTCTGTCAGTCACCACATGGCATTGGATTTAAGACACCCTCTCACCCAGTATGACCTCATCTTAACTTGATTACATCTGCAAATAGCCCTATTTCCAAAATATGTCTCCATCGCAGGTTCTAGGGAGGACACTATTCAATACAGTAGAGTTGTTAGGATAATTACATAAAATATTATGCCATCTGTAAAGCAGATGTTGATTCCATTTCTTGAATTTCCAATTGTCAGATGATTTTTATTTTTATGTACAGCTATGAAAAAAAATCCATTCATGAAAGAATTATTATACATTCTAACATGGTAAAAAAAAAATCGACCAATTAGGTAGAGGAGAAATGAGGTAACTCCTGGTGTTATCAGAGAATGGGTCCTTCTCGGCTCGGGGTCCAGGTTCTTGGTATCTTGAACAAAGAATTGAGTGAGACACGAAAAACGGAAAAGCAGTGGTGAAGAAAAGAGCCAGCACTTTACTAGAAGAAAGTCCACCCCAAGGAGGTAGGAGCAGCCCTGACCAAGTGGCTCAAGGGCCCCGACTGGCCTTTATCCTCTTCAGATGGGAGGGCATGGGGCCTTTGGATTGGCAACTTTGATTGACAGGAGGTTATTATGTAACTTTTTTTAACTGCTCATGCACCTTCCCAGAGTTCAGTCTGTTATAATGATATTAATGAGTCCTGGGCGTATGTATGGCATTCTAATGATGGTATAATGAGGTAGGGTGAAATAAGGTCATTGTAACTTTTTACTGCACAGGTGTTACTAACCAGGTTAGACCAGTGGGCATTTTTGTCTTTTTCCCTGGCTTGTGGTTAATTGTATCCTTTTCCCTCCTGCTTGTGGTTAATTGTATCGACATAAGAGAGGATCTTGGGTGGAGAAAGAGGTTCATGGGCTGGTCATCGGGCATGTCAGAGATCTAATTCCTACCTCTAGCTGCCTGCCTCATTACCCCAAAATAATAAGCTATGAAAGAATACAGTAGAGTTTTTATGTATAGCATGACATTTCATTATATGAAATTAACCCATTTTAACAAAATGTATTGTCATGAGATGTATGAGGCAGCGATTACAACATATTGAACATCATATTTGATTTTCCATTAGCTTATTATGTTGATAATTAAATTAATTTGATATGAGGGTACTATGCCCTTAAGCCAAAGCTTAACAGTCCACGTACAGGTTTTGCATAAAGACTTCTGAGGAATGATGTTTCTGCCACCCTGTAACAGCAGAGACAGATCTAGTTTAATGATTATCTACATACAAATATTTAAATGAAAAACACAGGGCATTGATCATCTTTTATAATCCTTAGGTTGAGTTATATAATGAAACTTTGAAATGTTTCACTTATGCTTAAGTTGTGAGCACGGCATATAGCAGCACTTAAATTAGCATTAGCAAAACAACTGACTTGGGAGAAATGTCTTCGTCATAGTAACCTGTACCAAATCAATCAATGTCACTGGAATGACTGCTGTTGGATTCCCAGTAGCATATGATTTTCACCGAGTGGTACTGTGTAAAATACACCTCAAATACTGTGATCAACCCTGGGAGGGAATGAAGATGAGACCTCCTCTACAAAAGCAAGATGATCCTGGGGGTCCTCCGTGCTTCTTGTGTGGAAATAGAGAAATCCATGTACACTGTGAAAGGCCTACATTTTTATCATGAGCTGTGATACCTATGTTTTGAATACTGAAAGACAGTTTGGGGCTGCACTTCTGATGTAAATAGCCTATTAGAAAAGGAGGTCATTTTTAATTATCTAAAAGGAGAGTGAGGAGGACAGCTAAACCATTTTAAATCTTTTAAGATATTTACCCTCTAGGATAAACAATATAAGATCTCAAGGTTCACAAATCCCTTTCTAGAGTCAGCTTCTCAAGCCTGTAAAATGACACTAACTTCATCCAGTACTTACTGTATTATTCATTGTCCCCGGCCTAACATTCTGATCATTGTCACCAAAAGGATGTCACTGGCTTCCTGATTCTTCTCCTTGCCGTGATCTCAGCCCTTCCTCAGTCTAACTTATTCCAAGCTTCAGATCAGTCTTCTCATAACACAGCTATGCTGAAGCCATTCCTCCAGGGGTAATCTCAGTCACGTCATCGCTGCCTGGGGCCGGCTCACGTGACCTGGGACCAGCCAGCGTGCCTGTGTGAGTCCCCACCTCTATCCTCAGCATCAACACTCAGACACTCCAGCTCTGGCACCACTGCCCAGAGCGGGTGACACTGCCCAGCTCCTCTGCCCCTCTTCAGATTATCCCCCTGGAGTTGGCCTTTCCCCAGCCAGATCTTGTCAGACCTACTCCACGCCCTTCCAGAAGCTTCTCGATTCCCCTCCCTCCTCACAGCTCACCCCCAATTACTGGATGCATCTGTCACAGCGTTTACTTCACTCTGGTTTCTGTTTACTTCAACTGCTTATTTTTCTAATAATCTTATTTGTAGAGTCCACAAGGGGAGGAATCACATTCTGGTTTGTTTGTTTGTTTACTTTTTTGTTTGTTTTGTTCTGTTTTTTTGTTTGCCTCACAAGTAAATGTCCCCAGCAGCAAGCAATCCACCCTTAAGGATTAAGTCAAATGAGTTTGTCATGAGAATTTTTTCTGCAAATTCCATGTGAGATCATCTTCTCAGAGAGAAAACTGACTCGAGAACCCCACAGGTGAGCAGACGAGGAGGGCGGAATTAGGAGAGGAGCACCTGGACCCGTTAGAGACGCTGTCGGTTCTCCGACGACACAGGAAGGGGAGTTACACGTGGTAACTTCTTAACTGAATGCCGTGGGGGCTTCTCCTTAAACTAATCCTCCACATCCTGCCTTCCCTGAGTCGGCACAGCCCCCATTTCTTCATCTTCTTCACATCCAGGGGTTTCTTGGGCAGATGCTGCCCTAATCGTACAATACAAAATGCAAGTCAGATCTGGAAGGTTTTAGAAGTTTCGGTCATTAGATGGGTGTTCTTAACAAACTGATTTTTGGGGGGTGCGGGGGGTGGTGGGGGCAGCAGTTAAGGAATCTACTTTAGATAGAATTCCTAAGAAGATAATGTAAAGTAAATTAGAGCAACCAAACTTTCTCCTGCAGCGTATTTGTGAGGCAGAGAGATGACTCAGGTGAAGCCAGCGACACTGCAGTGCCTGTGAGGGCTGCTGGGCTGTCTGAGGGCAGGCCCTGCAAGTACAAGTTGTGTCTCTGTTCACCTGGCTTTCCCTCAAATGCTCGTCTTTTTTTGTTGTTGAGTTCTCTTTTCTGATGACAGAAAACACAGCTTCATGTTCTGCCACTGAATCTTGGCTCTAGAATTCGGGCTGGATGTGTCCCTATGAGAAATTTACCTTAAGTCTGCATTGTTGAGCATTTCATTGTGTGTTTAGATAAAGCTTTTATTTCATGATTAATTAGTTCTTCTTTTCTATGAAACTCAGGTAGTGTAAATCAGATCTTTTGACTTGTACATGTTAATTAGAGCAGTTGTGAAGAAATGGTATCCACGAAATCCTTCCTTCCATTAAAATAAATGTGAAGAGGGGCATGTGACTACTTCACAGGGAGTTGAACTAAATTTCAAGCAGTCCTGAGATGTTTGGCAGATACTAGGCTCTGGAGAATAATTCAATTCCCCTGAAATTTGTTTTAAAAAAAATACAAAAAACAAAACAAAACAAAAAAACCTCACTGTCTAATGGAAAAAGTAGAATGAAAAAGCTTTCTTACATTTCAGACTATTAGATTATGTCTCAATGTCTTCCACTGTTTCTCATAAAAAATGCTTATTTATAAAAAGAACTAATTGCTCTCCTATTGCGTCTTGTACTCATTTGTTTCGAGAATTTTTACGAATTCTGTTAGGCTTTGTTTTGGTATTTGGGCACATTGATTCTTTCCTGTTGGACACTGATGTCCACCTGTTTCGGTTTCGTCTGTGCTTAATCTCAGCACATAGATTGTGAAAATGTAGCAACCTCTGCGACCTGGATTGCCCCCAGGACTGAAATCTCGGGGAACTTCTACGCCCTGTGTCATCAGAGCACCGCGGCATTCGATGGCATTTTCACGGATAATGAAGCTGAGAGCGCTAACAACCTGGGGGGTACTGGACGTGAGACCCAACATACCGAGAAGGACTCGCTGATGCCCCGAGTCTCATGCGGCAGAGCTTCACGAGGTCCAACCCCGTCCCCCGAAGGCGTCACAAAAGTGCCGCGCAGCACACGAGACGGCGTGGGCAGCGAGGGTCCCTCCAGCAGCCCCCGGGGAACGGCCCAGGCCCTCCAAGCAGATGCCCACCGTCGGGGGGGCCTTGCCCACAGTGACTCCACTGCTGGGCACCGCCAGGATGTCCGGTGAGACCCGCAGCCTCAGCTCAGTGAGTTGCCACCTGACCACGCAGGAGGCAGTGACCGGGGACTCGTCATGGACTCTAAGCTCCAAGCATGCAGGGACTGCGGAGAGCAGCGTCCTCTGAACCATGTGAATGGAGGAGGGTGTCCAGCCCTCACGTCCTCCGGGGGCAGACCCCACGCGGGCTTCTGTGGGCTTCTAGGTCCCAAATTTCACCTCTCAACTCCGTGAAGCACCTGAATACCCGCTTCCCCAGAGCCCCCTGCTGTTGCCCCTTAGGTCACATGTCTAAACAAGGGACCACTGCCTCCGCCCCGGCCCGCTGCCCCCCCCCCCGCCCTGTCCCCCTGCCCCTGCCCCAGCCCGCTGCCCCCGCCCCGTCCTGGTTCTCTGGAGAGAAGCCTGCTGCGTAAGGCACCTGGCGAATCCGCCGCGGGGACACGCCTGGGCCTCCGGCACCTGTTTCATGGAAAACTTTGTCGTAAAGACCATTTCTCACCTCAGGTGCCCAGGGGCGCGAAGAGCTGCCTGGTCCCCTCCCCCGGGGATGGGGTCCGAATTCCCGGGCTGACGTGAGGCCGAGCGGGGACCTGCGTCCTGGGTCCCCAGCTCCCTTCCTGTGTCGGGTCCCTCTTCCTCCCACTCCCTTCACTGGAGTCCACTCTCCTGCCGCCGCCTCCCCACGCGGCCAAGCCCCTTCCCGCCTCTGAGCCTCTGTCCTGGCCGAGCCCCGAACCAGGACCAGACACGCGTCCGGACAACGGCGTGACTCACTTCCTGGCTTCCCCCCGGTCTCTGTGGTCACCCGGGTGGCCACGACGGCCCCGGCCCCTACAACATGACCGTCATCACACGGTCCTCCCGAGCCGCCATCCCTACCCCAGAGCGCTTGCAGGCACGGGTTCGTGGGGTGGCGCCCCGTGGGAACGCAGGTGCCTGAGCGCGACGTGGGGCCTGCGTCCCCCTCCCCGCGAGCTCCCAGGCCGCCTCAGCACTTGGGGTCGCCGTCCTGCCCCCCACGGTACTTGCCCACGGCCCGTGCAGGGGCACGCTCCCTCCTGCGACCCCTTCGGCCCAGGCCGCGTGCTGACTTGTCTGGAGCCCCGTCACCGTATGCGCCCGGCACTCGATCACGTGTCTGCACCCACAGATCTGAGCTCCGTGCGGCAGTGACCGTGTCTTTGGGACCCAAACCATTGCTGCCACCACCGTCCTAGCCTGACCCACGGCTGCTGACTGAAACTGCTGTGTTTTGTCTTTTGTCACCAGATTCCGAGGTGGCCTCTCTGTCAAATGCGGATTGTCCCCTGAGGAAGGCCTTAATGCATATATCTGCATCTCCGTTGTCGCGCTGAGTTAAACGCGCTGGAGGGGACGCGGTGTGTTATCGGGCAGCTTTAAGGTGACCCGGGTCATCTCCGGGGCTCGCGGGCTGCAGGGCTTCACCACCACCCCGAGGAGCTGCACACCCGCCTCCTTGGCTCACTGTCGCCGGCGCCATCTCTCGTGGACGGAAGTCGGGGCCGGTCACACATGCCGAGCTTCTTGCTATCCCGCTTCCCCTCCCCGCCTCGGCCAGTGCGCCCCCTTTTCTGGAAGGCTCCTTTCTCCCCGGCCCTTCCCTGTGTCGCCCATCTGCTGTCCTTCTGTCCTGCGGACAGCCCTGGGCTCCCCGGCTGTGACCCGCCGGACTGTTAGGGCGTTTCTGGCATCGACTGCCGGCCCCTGCCCCGGAGGCAGCGCTCTGAGGGCCGGGCCGCGACGCTGGGCAGCCGCAGGCGGTCAGTACGCTCCGCGCGAGCAGCTGGTGTGGGCCCGGAGGGCCTGGGCTCGGGCCAGCTCCCAACGCGCGATGGAGAGCGGGCTCTTTCCAGTTGTGTCCAGGGCGTTCTGGCTGCTAAAGGGGCCTTGCGTCATGACAGTTTAAAAGGCGGGGTTCTGAGCCTGGGCATCTTCAGAATGCAGCCCGGGCTGCATGTCAAAGGGGGGAGCCTTAACACTCACAAACCCCAAGGGCTAAGGGGCAGGGCCCAGGGGTCTCGGGGGAAAAGCCAGCCTCTGGGGCGTGAAAAACCGGGTGCAAAAGGAGTTTCAATTCCGGCCCACCTGTCGGGAACGCTGAGGTGCCCCGCCCGCCCTCGCCGGCTCTGTACCCGCTTGTTTGCAACTCACCTGCCTCCTCGACGCCAAAGGACGTGATCTTACTGTTCCTCGTTCAGGTGCTGAAGAACTGAATGAAGAGATAATTTAACGTCAGGGAGCAGGGGTCACATTTGCTCTCTGCTGACTGGGTCGGCCTCATCTTAAATCTGCTTAAACCACATGCGATTAACTCGAAAGCCCGACGGCACTCGTGTGGAGAGGATAATAATGGCGTGCGACTTCCAATGACGGAGGGGTCCCAGTCTGCAGTGTCTCAGCTCTTTGGGTTTGTGTGAACACCTTACCGATCAATCTTGTAATGAGGAGAAGCTGTTTCTATTCACAGATATCGGATGGACTGAATCGATTCTATTTTGGGTCATTTACAATTCTCAGTCACCATGTACACACACACACACACACAGACATACGCACACACACACACACACATACACACACAGATATATACGCACACACACACACAGACATACGCATACACACACACACAGACATACGCACACGCACACACACACACAGACATACGCGCACACACACACAGACATACG
>PVJL010019175.1:0-14382 GCA_004026885.1 Lyroderma lyra | reverse complement strand
GAGCCCGTCGGCCTTCTCTGCAGGACGTCACCCTGCCCTCTGCTCACTGACGAGCTCTTCCGTGCGGAGGTGTCCCCCGTGGAGGCCCCACGGCTGTTCTGTTTGGCCCCCGTCCTGGTTTAAAATTGCGCGTTCAGTCGCCCACGTTGACACTGCAGCACGTTTCACACAAAGTTTTGGGTGTCTGGCCCCTCGAGAAACTGACCACGCTGGACACATTCGAGTGTGCAGAGACCGCCGGCCACGGCCACCCCTGAGCTGCAGGCCCTTGGGTCCCTGTGTGCCCCCCGTACCCCCAGCCTTCCCTGCATGCCCCCTGCCTTCCCTGCATGCCCCCAGCCCCCCACCTGTCCCATGTGCCCCCCCAGCCTGCCCCTCACACCCCCCAGCCTTCCCCATGTGCCCCCCGGCCCCCCAGCCTGCTCGCTGGTCCACGGCACCTGCTCGGCCCCAGGAGCACTTGGGTTGGGACCGGGAGTGGGTGGCGGTGGCTCCAGAACACAGTTTAGGAAGTGCTTCCTGGCACCTGGCTCTGGTGCAGGCTCCCAGAAGGGGGATCTGAGCCCTGTCCCGGGGACGGGGGCCCCAAGGATGGGGACCAGCAGCTGGAATGGGCAGCACGCGTCTGTGCTGGTCCCCCGCTTCACACATGTGACACCGGGAGGAGGGGTGGCAGCCGTGTCAGGGCGCAGCGACGGCCACGCTGCCCCGAGGGGGCGTACGGGGGCACCGAGGCTCCAGCGTTCACGCTGCTGTGAGGCGACCCCTGCACGGATGGCCTGCGGGACCCCTGTCACCTGCAGTTGGTGGCTCTCAGCCTGGCTTAGAGGCCGTTAGTGCGCTCGGTGTGCAGGGACTTGCCACGTTGATGGGAATGACCCCGTGTCACTCACTGAGCACTGAGGTCACCCGTGTGCCTGGCACTGTCCTCAGGGTGCGAGCTCCATCAGTGGAGTTGTGGGGTTCCTGTGCGAACGGGGGGCGGGGGGGGACAGGGAAGTGGCAGGAAGCGTGCTGGACACCAGAACATGGCAGGAAAGAGACCGGATGGGGCGGGGGGATGGGGCACACAGGCCGGTGGGCACAGGGACATCTAGGGCGGCCGTGGGCCCTGAGGCTCCGGCTGGGGGTGCTGTGTGCCCGCAGGACCAGCCTTCAGTATGGCATCATGTGTCTCAAGAGGCTGAATTACGACCGGAAGGAGCTGGAGCGGAGGCGGGAGGAAAGCCAGCACGAGGTCAAGGGTGAGCCGTGGGCTGCCTGGGCCCCGGGTTGGGGTGGGGGGCCGGGGCAGGGGACTCACTGACCCTGGGCTCCGGCCGAGCGGGGGCTCCACACCTGAGAGGGAAGGAGGGCCCTGGGCTCCAGGTGGAATGAGGGAGCACGTCCACGCCCCGGGGACGCTGTCACCTGGTGGAGTCACAGCCCCTGCCCCGCCTGTCAGCTGTAACCCCCACCCCAGACGGTGGCACCTGTGGGACTAAGGCAGTGAGTCCCCAGGACAGCGCTCAGGGGACCTGGGGGTCTGCGTGGGTGGCCAGGAAAGCAACCTTGAGGGCGGGAAGGATCAGGGGGCCACTGCGTGGGGGCGGGGGTGGCCCCTGCCCGGGCTCCAGCTGACTGTCCAGGGGCCCAGGGCCCGGGGAGGACAGGCCCCGGGGCTCGGGAGTGCTGCCACCCCTCAGGCCTTCCTGCGCCCCTCGTCCCCGCCCCCAGATGTGCTGGTCTGGACCAACGACCAGGTGGTGCACTGGGTCCAGTCCATCGGGCTCCGGGACTACGCGGGCAACCTGCTCGAGAGCGGCGTGCACGGCAGCCTGCTGGCCCTGGACGAGAACTTCGACCACAGCACGCTGGCCCTGCTGCTGCAGGTCCCCACGCAGAACACCCAGGTGGGCGTCCCCGCACACACAGGCTTCAGGGCTGTGGCGGGCTCTTCTGGGGCCTGTCCCCGAGGGGACTGCCGGGTCCCCACACCCCCAGGTGGCTCCTGTGCATCACCATCTCCGGGGAACAAGCGTCCTTCCCACACAGCGCCCGGATCGGCCGGACACCCCACATTTCCCTCTGCACCCCGTCTGCCCCGGGCTGCAGGCGGCCCATCCCAGAGCCCGCACAGCAG
Organism: Lyroderma lyra; assembly: GCA_004026885.1. NCBI lineage: Eukaryota > Metazoa > Chordata > Mammalia > Chiroptera > Megadermatidae > Lyroderma > Lyroderma lyra. The sequence goes on along the minus strand of PVJL010019175.1, from coordinate 12,260 downwards.
GCATGGTGTCCCCGCCGGCTCCGGGAGCAGACGCCCGCGAATGTCTGGCATCCCCGTGGGGCCCCGAGCTGTTTGCGTGTGGCCGCTCTGACTTCCTGTGCGTAATGGACTCTGATGTGCCACCTGCTGTGAGCAGCACTTCCTGATCTCATTTGTCCTAAGTGCGTCCCCACAGGGGTCCCCACCCCCGCAGGGCTCCTTGGGAGGACATCTGTATTCTGGAGTTCTCGCTTCTGTGGTTTCCTAAGCGCCGATCCTGTTGCCTCCGGGCCAGCCTGGGCCAGCCTCGTCTCTCCAGCCCGCCCTCACCCAGAGGCGCCCGGCCCATCCCCTCAGCTGCCCGGCCCCGTGCCCCTGGGGGTCTCCTGACATTCAGCCCCAGAGCTGCCCGGGCTGGGACGGTTCTGGCTGCAGTTTCCTAATTTGCTCCATGTGAGAAAATCCTCAGGTTTACACTTGACTTCCAAGAGGCACACACAGGTTTGCTTGCAGGAGCCCATCAGTTCATGGAGCCCCGTCTCTGCCTTGGATCCCTAGGAAACAGGTGACAGCTGGCATAGAGGTGACTAACTGCCACCCCCCTTACCCTGTGGGTTCCAGGCTCGCCAGCTGCTGGAGAGAGAGTTCAGCAACCTGTTGGCCTTGGGCACAGACCGGAAGCTGGACGATGTGAGTGCCCACCCTGAATTAGGGCTCTGGGATTCGCTCATTGTTGGTTTGCTGATTCAAGTTCATGGGCTGATGTCATGGAGTGACCTAAGGTGGCCTAAGGGACAACAGCCCTGGCGGTGGGGATGATGTTGAGAGGCAGGGCCAGGCCTGGTGCTGCCCAGCGACTCACAGCTCAGCTTATGCTGACTGTCCCCCTGTGCGACAGGAACTGGGGCTCAACGAGGTGACTTAGTGGTTGTCACAGGCTGATGTGGGCAGAGCAGGTTGGGAGCAGGCGTGTGGGGCTGGCTGCCTTCTCTGCAGGGTCAGGGCCAGTGAGTAGGTGACGTCAGGCTGGGTTTCTGGGACGCGTGCAGGTGTGGGGCTGAAGGCGGTGGGCTCTTGCCGGAAGCTTCCAGGAGAAGACCCGCCCCGGGTGTGGGGTGACCTGGCTGCCTCCTGTCCAGCGGTCAGCACATCACCGGCGTCCTTGAGCTGCCGCAAGCGACTGCTTCCTCTGTCGGTCCTGGTTCTCAGGCCCCCTTCTCAGGTCTCCAGGCGCTGGAGGGCTGCGTGCAGGTCCCCACTGCGGGGACTGGGAGAGGGGCAGGAGGAAGGCAGGAACAAGCCTGAGGGTGGGCTGAGGTGGGAGGGGGCCGTGGGCTCAGTTCCGGACAGGACTGGGGGACAGCTGGTGAGGAGGGTTCCTGACTCGCAGGTGGGCAGGGGGGACCGCATGGGGGGCCAGCTGCCATCTGTTCACTCAGCCACACCCACTGAGTGCCACGGTGACCCCGGCACCCCTCAGGGGCTGGAACAAAAACAGTGGTCTCGTCCCCGGAGTACAGAGTTTTCAAGGGGTGGGCATGGGCCTTTGGGCTCTCAGGGCATGAGCAACAAACCCTAGGGGTGAGGACAGGCATGTTACTGTCCCGTTCCTGCTGGTGGCACTCCACCTGCTCCAGTCCTGAGAACACAGGGTGGAGGGAGACGGGATCCCCACGCAGGACAGGGGTGGGGGCAGGGGGAGGCCCGGGCACAGGGACGTCCCGTGGGCTTGTGCACTGGGTGCCCTTTAGCAGAATTGATGGCGTTGGGGAGGGTGCAGGTGCAGGGGGCTGCCCACCACGTCCCTGGGAGGAGGTGGCTCTGATGGGCCCTGTCCTGACCCACACTCAGGTCCCTCCCCTGATCCTGAGGCTGGGCAGCCTGAGGCAGAGGTGGGCTGTGCTGTCCCCCTTTGCAGAGGAGAAACCGGAAGTCATGAGGAGGCCAGGTCTCCTGACCCCTGACCCTTGCTGAGGCCCCAGAATGGCAGGGGCGTGGGCTGGGTGGGCACTGCCCCATGATTCCTTTGCAGGGATGAGACTGGGACAGGTCACCTGTGTCCCAAGCCCGGTTTGAGGGGACTGGGGCCACAGAAACACTTGAGCTGCGGGATGGTGACATCCCATCAGAGGGGACCCCTCCCACTCGGAGGCAGGAACTCGGTGGCCCGTTCAGGCCGATCCATTTTACAGATGGAAAAGCTGAGGGCCAGATGCGTAACCGCAGCCAGCACTGCTGTCCCCCAGGCAGGGAGCTGAGTGGCTCTCCATGTGCCCCACGTGCAGGGAGACGACAAGGTGTTCCGCCGCGCGCCGTCCTGGAGGAAGCGCTTCCGGCCGCGCGACCTCCCCGGCGGCGTGCTCAGCGTGTCCCTGCAGCCCCCACCGGCCCCGCCCAAGAAGGTGGCCCCTGAAGGTGAGTGGCGGGCCGGCGCGTGCGCGCGCACCGACCGCCGCCTCTTTCCTCCCGCCGGCACCGCCCCGAGACCTCCGCGGGGTGGACCCCTGCCCGCCCAGCCGCCTCCGCGGGGTGGACCCCTGCCCGCCCAGCCGCCTCCGCGGGGTGGACCCCTGCCCGCCCAGCGCCGGGGTGTGACGGCGCCCGGCCTCCCCGCGCACGCGCACGGCCTGCCCGCCCCCGGGCCCGCCCCGGGCGCGCCCCCGCGCTCACGCGGCGCGCCTCTCTCCCCAGCGCGTTCCCACTATCTCTACGGACACATGCTCTCCGCGTTCCGGGACTAGCCGGCCCCACGGCCCGCGGGCTCGCCGCCCTGGATCTCAGCACACAGGCCCCGCCCCCACCCTCCCGCGTGTCCTCTACGTCTCGTGGGTGTGGCTGCGTCCTCTGGTGTGTTGTGCCGATTACCCGCAACGGCAGGCCCCGCCCTCCCCCCCCCCCCCCCCCCCCCCCCCGGACCGGGCGGGCTTGGACCGCCACTTCCCCCGGAGACCGCGACGCTGGGGACGGCCCTGCCACGGAAGGGGCGCTCAGGAGCTGCCTCGCTCGCTGTGTGGCCTCGGGGCCCCATCCACGCCCTGGTGGTGCGTCATGGCCACCCACCTGGTTTGGACGCGCTCAGCACGGCTGCTCCCCGAACTCAGCTCCGCAACTGCAGCTCCTGCCTCAGCGAGGGGCGTCTGCGGCGAAGGGACCCCTGAGCTTTGGGTGAAGGGTGCGGCTGGAAGCCCTCAGCTCCCCGCTCAGTGAGGGGTGCAGGCAGGCCCCCGGGAGGCTGAGCCAATGGCCTGTGCTGGCCAGAGTGCAAAGCAGGGGGAGGGGGCGGGCATTGTGTGCATCGCGGGGGCGCTGTCTCTGAGCCCAACTGCCCCTAGGCCGCAGCGTGTTTCCTGGCGGGGCCAGTGCGGTGTCGCCCTGCAGGTGGCTGGGCAGCTAGCTGGCTTGTAACCCGACCGACTCGGGTTCTGAGTGGGGCTGGGCTGGCAGGTGGGTGCAGGGGCAGGGCGCCCTGTCCAAGGAGTGATGGAGCCCGGGCAGGGCCAGGCCTCCAGGCCTTCTGCTGCTTTTCCATACAGGACAGGCCCACCCGCGGGCGTGGGCAAAGCAGCCGCCTGCTCTGCTGCCCCTCATCGTCCCTGCCCCCGCTTCCTTGGGTGACGCTGCAGAGAGGGCTGGAGGAGTTCCTGAGCAGAGAGAGTGGAGGCTCCGTCCCTGGGTGACGGGTGATAAGACGAAGGAGAAGCCCCGGATTCCCACAACAGTGGAGTTGGGGACCCCAAGGCCACCCGACTGTGAGGGGACTCGATGGGCTGGTCACTCCTCTCCACCTTAACCCTACGTGCTGGTCATGTCACAGGCAGCAGCTGGTGGGACCCGGGTCCCTTCGGGGCATCTCGATGGAGGTAATGGAGGAGAGAATCCTAGGGTCCTGGGGTACCTGCTGCCTCACAGCCTGTATTTGGAGCGTCACCGGTGACCTGAGCCTCCACCAGCCTCCTGTGCTTGCCGGGTCCCTCTCAGTACTGTACGGTCTCAGTGCATCCGGAGTGCGTGTGCACGCACCAATAAACAACCCGGGTTTCAGACGGTGCACCAGCGGCTCTGGTTTTCTTTTAACTTGGCGTCACCTGACATGCCCAGCTCAGGTGACCCTGGGAGGTAACTCAGGGTTTTAAAAGCTTGTGGTCAGGAACCTGTTTGCCCAGTGCCTTGGTGTGGCATAGAAAACTGCCCATGACTTGCTCCAGGGCCCTCTGCCCCCCCCCCCCCCCCCGCCCCACAAGTCAAGTCCAGCCAGCCCGTCACCGGAAGCACAGGGTCCTTCCTTCCTGGCCTTTGCATCTGGAACCTTCCAGGCCTCACCTGGAGGCCTCACCAGCAGAGCTCGCACTGTGCCCCCACGATGCTGCTGTGTTCCTCTGGGGTGTAGGGGAGCCCCGTTAGGTCCGTCTGGTCAATCCTGGACCCTGGATGCACATACTGGACACGTGAACTACCTTTGCTTCAGAAGGTTTTCCTAAGGGTTACTAAGCAAAGCTAGAAGTCCTTAAGCAGAGGGTGTGTGCCCGGCGCTGCTCTGAGCGTGTCATTTCACCGTCACGACCCTGTGACCTGTCACCTCCACCGTTCTGCAGAAGTGGGAGGTGACACGTGCACCTGTGTGAGAGGCAGGTGTGGGCCTCGCAGGCAGGTCCTGACTCGGGACTCTGACCCCGTGCCAGGGGTGCTCGCCAAATGTCACCTGCTTCCCTTTTAAGTGAGGGCCAGCCCCTGCCAACGGCTCCCAGACCCCCGTCTGTACGCTCACACGTGCTTTCTCCTGTGACCTTCCGCCTGCACAGTGAGCCCCCGGGGGGTGGCACGCACCGCGTCCTTATCCTTCCCCAATGCTGACAGTGTCCCAAACGCTGACGGCCCAGCGTGGCAGTGACCACGGCACGGAGCATGAAAGGCAGCCCGGGACGCAGGGAGGGCACCCAGGTCAGGGAAGACCTCTGGAGGCCGTCCCATCCTCTCCATGGTCACAGGTGGGACCGACCAGCCATGGTGGCCAGTTGGCTGCAGGAACGAGACCTGGAGGGACCCAGAAAAACCTCAGTGTCCCTGTGTTGTCACCCACTGGGTGGCAGTGGTGGACGGAGTGGGCTTCTTGGCAATGTGAGTTGGATGGGCATGCTCCAGGTGGGACCTCAGCGGCACATTTCTGGTGGCCTGTGGTGCAGGGGACAGGTGCAGCCAGCATCGCCGTGCGGTGAACACCTGGAGTTCCCATCTCGGCCTGGGCTGTGCTTCCTAGACGGAGAGCCCGGCCCAGCTCACCTGCAGGTGTCTCTGCCCGTGTCCAGCACCCAGAAGCCAGGAATTCAGGGGACAGTGTGACGGGTTGCAGGGAGGCGGGGACGTCAGCTCATTTCCCGAAGGGACCTGTGCTTGTTGTGAATCCTCGTCCCGTCTAACTGCCAGGCTCGGGTTTCGTTCTGTACGGAAGCCCCTGCTCCCCGACGACGGCCGTCGGCCCCCACCCGGCCACACTTGCTGGGAGGCTTGAGGACGTGAACACAGAGTCGGGACACGATGGCCACGCCTGACCGTGATCCGGGACGGTCCGCCCCGGTGGCCGTCGCTCAGGGTCATTCTCCAACAGGACCCCAGTGCCCAACGTGATCACTGAGCCTGAAAACACAGCCCACGGCCCCGGCTCCTTAACAGAACCGGGTTCCCTTCTGGGCCAGCGCCAGCCCCCCGCCCGGGGCCACTGAAGGCAGGGGGACTGTCACCCTCGGGGCTCGGGCGGTGCCGGCGGGGGACGTGAACCCGAGCTGCCGGCCTCGTTGCCAAAAGCAGTGGGTCGGGGGGCTCCGGGCGTCGTGGAGACGACTCAGGTTTTCCCTCCCACCCCCAAGAAGATGAGACCGTGACCACAGCGACGCAGACTCAGGAGAAGGAAGCCCCCCGCACGGGGCCGCTGGAGGGTCCCCGGCCCCAGCCCGACGGGCATCTGGGGCGAGCGGCCGCCTCCTTTTCCTTACACAGACCTTCTGGGGGACCCCCGGGGGCCGTGTGTTCAGCAGCAAGTCTGGAGGGCCGGTGTGGGGGACACGGCCCCGCAGAGCCCAGGGGCCCCAGAGCCCGGCCGGGAAGCCCGGCCTGCGTCCGCGAGGGGCCTGCAGACTTTGGCCACGAGTCAGAAGCTCGTCGTCTGCAGCACGTCGGGCGCCGTGGCCGAAAGCCATGGCAACGCACAACTAGTAGCTGGTTCCGGTTCGCTCAGACGCCAGCTCCCGATGCTGACCCAGTTGGTCCTTAGGTCATCGCTGTCCCAAATCTGTTCTCAGTTCGCCACCCACGTTTCCCCTCAGGGGGCCGGTCTTGGACAACCGCACCCCCTCGGGACCGCACCCCACTCTGCTCCCCTGGGTCATTCCCTGGGAGCCCCTCCCCGCCACCCCGGCCGGGTCCCTGCGTCCTCTGAGCTGTGGGGTGGCCGGGCACGACCCTTCTACCGACAGGAATGGCCAGGGGTGGGGAGCAGACCGTGTCTGACCCCCTGTCACCTGATGTCATCACCTGCCATCTCCCTAGGGGGCTCCTTCAGAGGAGAGGCGGGGGGAGGGGGAACCCTAATCCCAGCGACACCCCTGCCGCTGGCTGAGGGCTGGGCATGGACCTGCGACGGAAGAGGGAGTGAGCAGGGCCAGTGTCCTAGAGGGCAGTGGACACGAAGGATTGCGTGCGAGTCCCACAGGTCCCTGGGGTGCGTCTGCACTGGGGGGCAGGGTCTGCACTGGGGGGGCAGGGTCTGCACAGGGGGGGCAGGGTCTGCACTGGGGGGGCAGGAGCGGCAGGCACCCCCTCCCTCTGCATCGTGACACACTGTAGCACCCAGTCTTTATTCGTTTTTTAAAAAAGGAACTCCAAATAAGTTAGCAAAAACAGAAAAAGAATTACAAAACGATGGCAAAACCACACGAGGCTGAGTTAACAAGAGAGATCACCCGGGCCCCCCGCCCCCCGCCGTGCCCGGCATCTTCGCGCCGGACACCTTGGTCAGATGGCAGCTTCACAAACAACACACAAAACAACACAACACGGAGCCGCCGGCAGGCTCCAGCGGCCACCGCAGAAGCTTGGCCCCCCAGGGACTTGGGAATGGCCGTCCCTTCTGCCAGTCCAGGGCAGGCGCAGCCCGGCCGCGGCCCCGACGGGGCAGGGGGTGGCACGCCCGTCGGGGCAGGACGCTGTCTTCGTCTCTGAGGCTCTTTTGGGGGCGTGGAGCTGGAGGTCCTGAGTTCGCCCCCCACCAGGGGCTACCCCAGGGGACGCCCCTTTGTCCCCCTGGACACGGGGGGCCGGCGCTCCGAGGAGGCAGCTGGATGGCAGCACCACCCTCTCTGGGCAGGCTGGCACGTGGCGGCCCCACGCTGGCATCCGGCATCAGGACGGCGGGCGTGGGAGGTCACTGTGCACAGCGGGTGGCACCTGCGTTCAGCGTGGGGCCTCCCGGCGCCCGGCCGGGCAGACGCCCTCAGTTGGGCATGGTTTCGTCCGGGAAGGCCACGGCCACGTCCTCCACCGTGATGCCGTCCACGATGGACGTGAGGGAGTGCAGGCTGTGGGCGTCTGTGGGGTCAGCTGTGAGCAGGTGGTCTGTGAGGAGCGGGGGGAGGCTGTCACCTGGGCAGTGCGGGGGTCTCCGGAGCCGGGACGGGATGGGCGTCAGGAGGCCTGCCGCAGCCCGGGCCTCCCCTCCGCACCCCCCCGTGGGGCTGGGACGGCATGGCCGGAGACGGGGCGGCCCCTGCTGGCCAGCCACGCAGCACTGACCCGGGGATTCCCAGGGACCCCTGGGGCAGGGACAGGCTCCTCCCCGCGGACGAGGACGGCCACCGGACACCTGCTGGGAAGCAGCAGGAGGTCAAGCCTTCCGGGCGGCCAGTCCAGGGGCAGGTCCCTGGAGGACCGGGGCAGGGAGCAAGGTAAGGGGACACCTGCACCCGGAGACAGGCTGGGGGGGCTGCAGCCAAGCGCCCGAGGGTCCCCACCTCACTTACCCCCGGGGTTGGGGCCGAACTCCAGCGCGCTGCTCCACTCCGGACTGCAGGAGGCGCTGTGGGAGCCGCAGTCGCTGGGCACCTGCGGGACAGGAAGGCCCAAGGTCAGGGCACTGCCGTCCGGGTGTGTCCTCTGTCCGGTCCCAGGGAGGCGGGAGGGACAGCCACCCCCACTCGGCCTCTTCCCTGTGGGCCCCTGCCATACCAGGCCGTTCCGGGCCTCCGTCCTGGGCGGGGATTCTGCCCTCCCTGGACACCGGCTCAAAGGGGCTCTGGTTCTCCTGACCCTGGGGGTCAGCCACCCGGGGCCGCATCGGTGCCGGTGCTGGGGTCCACGAGGGGGGCTGCGTGGGGTTCCCCGCTCAGACCCACGGCCTTGGGGCACTGTCCCCAGGCGCACCCCCACCACGCACCCCCCACCGGCCTCTCCCGTGCTGTGTGCGCCTGGTCTGGAGGGGACGCGGGGACGCGGGGACACGGGAGGGGGCGGGGCGGCCCGCTCGGTGGGGTCGGGGGGCACTCACCCCGGCGGGGGGCGCGGCCCCGCCCCGGAAGCGCAGCTCCCGCTCCTCCTGGTTGAGGGAGCTGAGCAGGCCCTGCAGCCGCTCGATGTACTGGATGGCCCCGCGCAGGATCTCCACCTTGGGCAGCCGCTGGTTGGGGTTCAGCAGCGTGCTCCTCTTCAGCGCCTCGAAGGCCTCGTTCACCTTCTTGAGCCGGCGCTTCTCCCGCAGCGTGGCCGCGCGCCGCCGGTCCACGGACACCGACTTCCGCTTGCACACCTTGCACGCCCACGGCAGGCACTGGCCCGGGCAGTGCTCGGGGGTCCCCAGCCCCTTGTCTTCGAGGGGCCCTCGGGCCTCGGGGCTCAGGCTGAGCTCGGACCGCTCGTAGCCCGGGGGCTCGAAGCCCTGGAGGTGGACGGGCAGGTAGTTCTCCCCGTCGTAGAAGTGGGGCTCCTGGTAGAAGTAGGGGGGTGTCTCGTACAGCTCCATGGGGTCGGGAGAGGCTCGGTCCTGCCACCAGCCCCCGCGCTCCGGCAGCCCCTCACGCCAACTGCTGGGTGCCATTTAAACCCTCGCGGCTGGCACCGGACCAGAGATAAATATAGCCAACACCCGAAACCCGAGCCCCTCTAAGCTGTTGCTGCACATCAAGACGTTCCCAGTGGCTTAGGGGAGACTCCCGCCCCCGGCCGCCCGCGCCCCACCCGCCGCTCCTGCACGGGCCGGGGGCGTCGCTGTAATTTGATTAGTTTTCGTTTCTCGGCAGCCCCCCGGGGGGCCGGGGCAGGGAGGTGGGGGGACACAGGCCGCCCCTCATCTGCTCCTTTCAATTACTCCTGGCGGGGGGCTGCCGGCTCTCTCTGGGCTGGTCCCCAAGAAGCCGGGTGCGGGGCGGGGGGCAAGGAAAGGTGGGTTGAGGCTGGAAGGGGTCTCAGGCCAATGGATGCGTGCCCCTGCCCGCTGACAGACTGTGACCGGCGGTCAGGTGACGCTTTGAGAGAGACCCCCCACCCCCCACCAAAGCGCAGACGCACTTGTCATCGGGGCTTCCAAGGCTTGGACACACGTGTCCTGCGTCCCGTGAGACTGGGGTCCCCTGAGGCAAGGGGGCGTTCTGGACTTGCTCTTCTCTCCTGCTGGGTGGGGTTAGTGGGAGGTTTCTCAGGGCCACAGCACCAACACGGAGCCACCGTCCCCACCGTGGGAAGGTCCCCTCCCTGTCACTCTGGGTCCGCGTGGGTCCTCCCGTGTCACCGCCTCACTGTGGGTGGGACCCTGACCCCCCCACCCCTGGGCTGTGTCTCCCTGTCAGCACCCCCCTTCGACACGCACCCCGCATACCCCACACGTCGGGGGACATGCCCGGGAAGGACAAGTCAGTCTCTGGGCTTCTCAGGGGCCAGCGGGGGACACGGCTCGTCTTAGGGCTGAATGGCTCCTGGGATGCCCAGGCAGGGTCTCTGTCCCCCAGGACATTGCCATGTGGTAGACCCTGAGGGCCACCTAGTCCCACCCCAGCCCCAGTGCCAGAGTCCCCTGCCCCAGCGGCCGCGGTCCAGCTCCTGCTGGCCTCACGGGGCAGCCCGCTGCACGGACGGGCGGCTCAGGCTGCAGGGCGGCCCCTGTGGTTGCAAACTGCAACCTGCCCCCTCTGTCCTTTATCCTTTGGTCTCCGGGTTTCTCCGGGACCCCTCCTGTGACACACGGGACCGATGTGGTCAGTCCCACGGGCAGGGCCTCCCCCCTCCGCCTGCAGGGCAGGGCCAGGGAGACGCTCGTCCTTCCGGGGCGGAGACAGCCAGGAGGAGAAACAGGGCCGGACAGTGACAGGTCCTAGCGTGTTGAGGGGCGCGGGGAGGTCCCCACGTGGCTCTGGCCTCGCCGTGCGATGGAAGTGGCAGCACGGGGGCTGTGACCACGACCAGCGGGGCTGTGGAAGCACCTCTATGTCCAAGCCCCCCCCCCCCCCCCCGAGAAAGAAAAGTTTGCCTCAGTTTACACCGTCATCCTTGGAGCCCTGGGCGTGGGGGCGGGAGCCCGGAAATGGCACCGGGGACCCCATCTGCCTTCCCTCCAAACCGTGCGGCCAGGTCCCGTAAGGACGCCCGCAGGAGGACCGGGCTGGCTCCGCCGTGACTTTCGGGACCCGGCCGGCGAGCGTGGACGTGAGCGTGATGTTCACTCACATACGAGCGACCGGCAGCCAGCGGTGACCGCGGGGCCGGGGCCACTGCACAGGGGTGGGTGGGTCCCTCACACGGCTGTGCCGGCACCCCAGGGGGCTGGGCCCGTGCGGGGACAGGGGCGCCGGGAGGCAGGTGGGCCGGGCTCAGGGGCCAGGACAAGCCTGCAAGGAGCCGGCCCCTGGGGCGTGCAGGGCCATCGAGGCTGAGGCTCGACACCGCGGAAGGAGATCCGGGCAGGCGGATGGTCCGAACCGGGAGGACGCGCGTTTCGGGGGGCACAGGGGCGGCGGGGGGTGCGCTGCATGTGCTGTGACGCGTGTGGCTGCCGGCCGGTGTCCTGAGCTGGTCGTGCCCGTCCCCCCGGTACCGTGCGGGGAGCAGGGTGGCCGCGCAGCTGCCAGCCCCGGTGCCGGAGGGGAGGCTGGGGGCGGCAAGGTGACCCCGGGACGCAGGCGTGGGTGGAGCTCAGTGTCCCCAGCGCCTCTGTCACCCCTGGGCCCCTGCCCTCAGCTCAGGTGGGCATGGCCTTGTGTCTGCACGACGTCTGCCGCTGACCGGACACGGCGGAGACCTGCGTGCCTGGGTTTCCTCGTCTGTCGGAGTCAGTGGCCTGGGGACCGTGTCCGGGCAGAGCTTGGGGCCCAGGACCGAGCACAGAGGGCAGCCCCGGTCTCCGACCGCAAAGTCCCGACAGGGGGACTGTCCCTTCACCCACCTGGTTCCTCTCAGAGAGCAGAAGCCGAACCCCGAGGCCCGGCCTTCCTGTCCCTGCTCACCCCGCCCCCCGCAAGCGGCCGCCTGATGGATGGGGACACATTGGTGCCACGCACAGAGCCGCCTTTGTGCTCCCAGCAGCGGTGATCCATCAGCTGGGACTGACAGCTGGGCGGCAGGCCCCGCTCCCCACCCCCACGGGCCTGGCACATGGGCAGCCCCGGGGGGCCTCCCAGCAGCCCTGCTCCCTGGGGCGGAAGCCCCCAGGCCCTGCTGCCCCCGTCCCCCAGGGGCTGCTGTCCCTCGCATGCCCAGAGCCCCCTGCGCCCGCCCCCCGCTCCCTCCTGGCCCCGCGGCTCGCACAGCCCCGGCGGGGACTCCGACCCGGCAGGTGGGCCGCCCTGGGCTGCTGACACCAAAGCCCATTCCCACCGCAGACTCGTGTGCTGGGAGCCAGAGGGGAGAAGGGTCTGGAAGGCGGGAGCCTCGGGGCGCGGGGACGAGGCTGAGCACAGAGCCGAGCCGCCCGCCCCCTTCCTCCTCTCTGCCCCGTCCAGGGCCGCAGGCCGGCCGTGTGTCCCGAGAGGCCGGTGGTGGCTCCGGCTCTGGCTTAGGCCCCGGGGGAGCCTGCTGCCCCCCGTCTGTGCTGAGACTGAGGGGTGGGGCTGGGTCCGGTGAGCACGTGCTCTCCAGGGGGGCCCGGGCCCCCGGGTCAGAGGCCGTGCGGGCAGGGGGGTGCCCACATCGGGGGGCGGTGATGGAGTGATGGAGACACGGGCAGGGGAGACGGGGGCACCCGAGGTCCCTCGATGGGCGTGGGGTGGGGGCAGGTGGCCGCGCGCATCCCCAGGGAGGGACCCTGCGCC
>PVJL010019174.1:0-14255 GCA_004026885.1 Lyroderma lyra | reverse complement strand
CCCCCAGCCCCAGGGGACCCCTCCCCGACCCCTCAGCCTGAGGAACCCTGACTGTGACACCCACAGGAAGGCCAATGCCCTCATCCTTGGAACTCTTCATCTCCTCAATTTCAAAGAGCCCAACCCACCCCAGGGAACCTAGAGCCCCTAATGAGAGACCTAAGATTTCCTCAGCCCCAAAGGTCCCCAATTCTCTCAGCCTGAGCATGCTAAATCTCTTCTGCCTGAAAGACCCCTAATCTTGTCCTGAGAGGCCACAACACAATCAGCCTGGGGTACCCCAAATCTTCTCAGCCTGAGAGAGCTGTCCCTTAGACATGGAGCCTGCTTTGTGCCAAGATTTTCCCAGAATCCCCAGGTGGAATTCCCAAAACCTCCTATGGGAAATACGCATTTCCTATTCTGGAACAGTCCTGGTGGCCAGCCAGACCCCATCCCAGCAGTCAGGGGCTTCTGAGTCTCCTTGGGGCCCCTGAGGCCTTGCACTGCAGGACTCCCCTCAAACACCCACAGCCATGTCCCTCCAGATGCCTTTCCTGAGATGGGCCGAGCTCCAGGGGCGCTAATGAAACAAAGCCCAGCTCACATCCTGCCCTCTCACCCACCCTCCCTCAATGTCCCCCAGACCTTCCCCCACACCCTCTAATCCCTGCTACGGTCCCCACATCTCCCTTCTCTGGACACCCTGTCCAAATGGAGGAGACGGGCCTGGCTCTGGGCCATGGTCTGGGCTGTCACCCCCTCTCAGCACCTCCTCCTTCCACAGGAACCTTTGTCTCAGGACTGGGAGACTCAGGGGTCCTTGCCAGCCTCAGAGTTGGAGCACGACTGCCTGGTGGCACCAGTGCCATGAACCCTGACAGGTCCCCAGAGGAGACCCCTGAGGATGAGACAAGGAGAACAGGGTGGAAGGCCAAGGTGAGAGGAGGGGAGGCCACAAACAGCCTCCAACGGGATCTGTAGGAAGGATGGGGAGAGGGGCCTGGTGACAAGCAGCTGGTCCCCAGAGAACCACGAATTCCTCACTTGTACTGAGGCGAGGTGACCCTCGCTGTGAATGTACACAGAATGGGGCACATGGTCCTGTCCAGGACGAGGGGGGAGAACAGCACAGTAGCATCAGCACCTGGTCCGTGTCAGGGGAAAGCTAGGGAAATGTTCAGCAGCACCCTGCACACACAGTGGAGGAGCAGCCTCAGCCCCGCATGCTGGCTGGTACTAGTAAGTCACAGATGGAACCTGTTATTTTCTCTAGGTCAGAGATGCTTTCAAAGACATTGCCATCTATTTCTCCAAGGAAGAATGGAGAGCAATGGGAGACTGGGAAAAAGGCCGGTACAGGAACGTGAAAAGGAACTACGACACACTGATTGCTCTAGGTGACAGGGGGCATGGGAAGTGGGAGCCGGGAGACACCTGTTACTCTCTGCAAGGTGGCTCCATGTGCCTAGTTCCCTTCTGTGTGGAGAGAAATCTGGGGGAAGTCTTGTTCTTTTGTTTGAGTGCAGGACTGGCATTGACAGTGCAGAGCTCGCAGCACCTTTTTCTAGACTTTCCCAGCCCATCCCAGGGAGGCGCACTGGCTTTGTGGTGCTCTGTACCTCCGTTAGGCTCTTCCCCTTTGAAACAAAGATTTTGCTTCTTTCCAGGTCTCAAAACCCCTAGACCAGCTTTCATGTGTCACCTCAGGCGGGTCCTCAAACTCCAGGAGGATGATACAGAGGATTCTGATGAAGAATGGACTCCAAGGCAGCAAGGTGAGGGGTCAGGAGGAGTTAGAGGTGCCCTGCTGAAGCTGACCTGGGCTTAGATCTGAGCTGCATCTCAGGACTCAAGGAAAGTGTTTGCTTGTCCAGCAAACAATAGGCTGACCAGACATCCTGTTTTGAAAGGGAGAGAAAACAACGGTTCTGGCCCATTTCAAATGGTACGTATGGTCAGCCAACTGACACCTTGAATTTAGCCCAATGAGATAAAGGCTGACCATACGAGTATGTTCTGTTTGAAATGGGACGGTAGCATTGTTTTCTGTCCTGTTTAAAATGGTGTGTCTGGTTACCATAGAACAAGCGAGATGCAAAACCTTATGTTATACATTAAGGAGTTGTTCCCATAAGGCTTTAAAATGTGTAAAATAATTATATATATTTATAGATACATTAACAAGCAGTAACTGTATAAAAATCTGAAGGTAAATAAGAAGTAACAAATTCAGAATAGTTATCTTCACAAGAGATACAGGAAGATCTGGCAGGTGACTTCGCTGTGTCTTTGTTTATTTCTTTGCTTGCTTCTGAATTTTGAAATAGAAATAAAAGTATCTGAAGCTGTTGTTGCAGAAAATTGAGTTCAGACTGAATGCTGATAGATGTGTAGGCTTTCCAGTACACTTGTCCATACTTTCAACGTATTTGATATTTATCATTTCTTCAAAAAAATATTTTTGCTAAACATTGCTAATTAAAGGGCAATTAAAGAAACCTTAGTTAAACTGTAAACCCACCAAAGAGCTTACTGACACTCATCTCATAACAGTTCAAGTATTGGATTAAATGTCTTAGAAGAGAAAATGATTAAGATATTATGTAAAGATACATAATTTATTTATGTATATTTTGTCACACTACATGAACTTCTTACCCCAAAATGAACCAGATTTTTTTTTTTGTCTTGATTCTGGGAGAGGTTTTCACACAGATATTTGGTCTCCCTGATGTCTCTCACATGTCCATCTGGTAACCATCATTCTATTTGTTTCCATGAATCACATTACTTTAGATACATGTTCCATAAGTGAAATCATGCAATATTTGTCTTTTTGTCATTGGTTTAGTTTACTTGTTGTAATGTCCTCAAGGTCCATCCATGTTGTTGCATATGACAGGATTTCTTCTTTGTTAAGGCTGAATAATATTTCATTTCTGTATATACCACATTTTCTTTATTCATTCATTCATCAATGGACATTTAGGTTGCTTTCCCATCTTGGCCTTTGTGAATAGTGCTGCAATGACCATGGGTGTGCAAATATTTATTCAAGATCCTGTTTTTAATTTTTTGGATACATACCCAAAATTTGGATTGCTAGATCATATGGCAGTTCTATTTATAATTTTTTGAGGGACATTTGTATTGTTTTCCATAGTGACTGAACCATTTTGCATTCCCACCAACAGCCTGTAAGTGTTCTAACTCTCCACATTCCTGCCAACACTTGTTACATGACATCTCATTATGACTTTAATTTGCATTTTTCTGAAGATTACTGGTATTGATTATCTTTTCACATCTTTGTTGACCATTTGTATATCTGCCTTGGAGGAACATCTATTAAAGTCCTTTTTCCACTGTATTAGCCAGCTCAGGCTGCCTTAACAAATACCACAGCTGAAGCTGTGCAGCATAAACTACAGAAAATGGTTTTTCTCACAGTTCTGGAGGCTCAAAATCCGAGATCAGGGTGTCATCATGGCCAGGTTCTCTTCCTGGCTTATAGGCAGCCTCCGTGTCGCTGTGTCGTCGCATAACCTCTTCTTTTATTGTACATGATTCTAAAGAGAAAGAAAGAAAGAGAGATCTCTCTCTTTTCCTAAGGACACTAATCCTTTCATTAGAGTCCCATTCTCATGACCTCCTCTAACCCTAATTACCTTCAAAGGTCCAACCTGGGGGTTAGTGTTTCAGTATGTGAATTGAGGCATGGGGGCCGAGACATAATTCAGTCCATAGCACCCAATTTTAATTGGGTTATTTGGTATTTTATTATTGAGTTGTAGCACTTCATTATGTAATATATTCTGGATATTAACCCTTAATAGATAGATGATTTGAAAATTGTTTTTCTCCAATTCCATATGTTGCCTTCTCACTTTTTTTTATTTTTCCTTTGCTGCACAGAAATTTGTAAGTTTCATGTAATCTCATTTGTCTATGTTTGATTTGGGTGCTTGTACTTTTGGTGTCATATCCAAGAAAACATCGCCTATTCAAAGGTGTTCCCCTTGCTTTCCTCTAAGAGTTTTATAGGGTCCAGTCTTACATTTGGGTCTTTAATCCATTTTTGAGTTGATTTGTGTATATGTGGTGTACCATAAAGGTCCATCTTCATTGTTTTGCATGTGGATATTCTGTTTTCCCAGCACCATTTGTTGAAGATATCCTCATCCCATTGTGTAGTCTTTGCACCCTTGATGAAGATCCTTTGACTATATACTGAAGAGTTTCTTTCCGGGCTCACAGTTCTGTTCCATTGGTTTAGGAGTCTGTCTTTATGTGCCAATATTGTGCTGTTTTGATTACCATAGCTTTGTAAAATCAGAAAATGTGAGGTCTCCAGCTGTGTTCTTCTTTCTCAAAATTGTTGTTGCTTTTCAGGGTTCATTGAGATTCCATATTAAGTTTAAGATGGCTTTTTCTATTTCTGCAAAATTGACATTGGGATTTTGGTAGAGATTACATTAGGGAATGAAAAGGGGATTCTATGGAAAGTGATCTCACAGGGTGCTCTGATCATAAACTCCTCACTGGGCAGGTGAGGGTGGGCAGTCACACCCCAGGCCTATACCTTCTTTAGTAAAAGGTGTATCCTTGCCTTAAGCAGCCCTGTCCATTGTTTCTGTGCATCTAGGTTAACAGGCCTTTGAAATGCTTCCAGGTCCCTCTGAAGCATAGCAACCCTCAAGAGAGCACATAATCTTGTTAACTATCCTGCAATCTGTCCCCACTTTGCTTTCTCCCACCTTTATGTCATCTTCCTTACTTCCTTCCTTAATTCCAAATGCATAAAAGAATCTGCAGAGATTGTTACTCTGTGAAGCATTTTTTTCAGTCTGTTGACATCTTGCTTCCAGGTTAATACTCTGTTTGGCTCAAAGAAATCCTGACAAAAATTCTCTACTGTTTGGACATTCTTACATCGACACATTGAATCTTAAAATTGTTTTAGGTAGTATGGACATCTTTACAATATTCATGATCATGGAATGTCTTCCCATTTACTTGTGTCTTCTTTAATTTATTGTCAGCGATATTTTATTTTCAGTGTACAAGTCTTTTACCTTCTCAGTTAAGTTTATTTCTAATTATTTTATTATTTTTAATGCTATTATAAAAGGGATTATTTTGTTAATTTTGGGGGGGCAGTTGTTCATTATTAGTACATAGAAATGCAACTGATTTTTGAGTGCTGTATCCTGGAACTTTGCTGAATTGACTTATTAGTTCCAACACGTTTTCTCATAGAGTCTTTAGGATTTTCTGCACAGACAATCATGTCATCTACAAACAGACATAATTTTACCTCTTGCCTTCTAAATTAGATAACTTTTAGTTTCTTTTTCTTGCCTAACATCCTGGCTAGGACTTCCAGTCCTATGTTTATTATGTAAAATGTCTTGGGGGTGAGAGACCAAAGAAAGAGACTGCAACTCCATCATTACATCAGGAGTTTATTAGGGGAATTTACACATGAGGCTCATCTTGGGCTGTGGTGGGACGCCATGGATGTCCTCTGCGCAGTGTGGCAGGTCCTAGGCAATTACATAGAACAACAGGTCCAGGTGGATGGGGGTACTAGGGTGCGACCACCCAGACAAGATGGACGTACCTTAACATGTTTGCCTGGGGAAAGGCAATGGGCTGTTTCAGGAACCGGCGTGAGCCGGCATCGGGGAGGGGTTGGTCAGTCTCTGGGGATTTGGAGAAGCAGTCGCTCTTTTGGCCTGGATCTAGTGTGAGGGTCCGACAGTGGACATGTCATGGAAGAGTCTCTCCTCCACAGTGTTGCATAGACATGGTGAGAGTGGGTGTCCTTGCCTTGTTCCTGATTTTAGAGGAAAAGCATTCAGCTTTTCTCTGTAACACATGATGTTAGAGGTAAACATTTCACCTATGACCTTAATTATATTGAGGTAATTTCCTTCTTTCCTAGTTTGTTGAGTATTTTCGTCATGAAAGGCCAATTTATTTTTTAAAATACATGAAATAGAGACCTTACAAACATAGGAGGAAGCATAGGGGAGGCTTTGTCTATTTTTTAAACATCTCAGGAAAATTAGTTGATGCCCACCCCCAAGAAGCGCAGGCCTTCCTGATAGCTCAGAAACCATTTCCAATGCTTTGTGCTTATAGTCCTCACTCTCTGTTCAGAATTCTGTATCCCTAATAAGAATCTACAGAATTTGGAAACATTTACCAACCCAAACACTGTTTCTCATCGCCTTTTAGTCAAACCTCCTTGGGTGACCTTCAGAGTGCAACAGAGCAAACACCGGGAGGTGAGTGTTTCCCACATCCTGTTGACAAGGAAATCTTCCTCATGGATCCAAATGCAGGTAGGAGTAGGAAAATGCAGGGTATCCTGCAAACTGCTGCCATCCTTCCTGATCTCTTCCACACAGTGTCTGATACCATCATCATTTTAATAGTAAAAACATCAACAATAGTAGCTACCACTTGTTTCATTTTCACTATATTCCAGACCTTATTTTAAGAATTTTACATGAATAAACTCACTTACACTTTACAACAACCCTATGAGGTAGGTACTGCAATGATCACCACTTGCAAATGCGGAAAAACTGAGGTTGCAGAGGTACAGAAACATTTTATTACATTTCTGAGATCACAGTGCCAGGGGCAGTACAATCTAATCTGAAGCTCCTTCTCTAAACTACTTAGAAACTCATTAGAACTTCCATCATTTTATAAAGTTTACACTGTCCCATCCATACACATCTACATCAATCATCTGACCAATGATCTCACCTCAGCTCCTTTCTGCTGTGCTAACGTGACAGGTGCACAGCCTTGCTCACTATTCCACAGACTCTCATTCCTCCAGAACTGATTTCAGACCCTCATTCCCATAGGAAGAAGTAACAACTTCTTTCTCTGAGCTCTAACCAGGCGATGCTCATGTGGTCTGTATTCCTTTGTTTGGCCTGCCTTCCTCTGCACTGCAAGCTCTTTGAGAGGCTGGTCCATAGCCGATTCTCCTCAGAAATCCCAGGCCCAGCTCAGGGCCTCTGGGGGACCCCTGAATGTTTTCTGAGTGAGTGCTTTTACATTTACAAATTAAACTAGAAGTAAGAGGGTGAATGAATGCTGAAGATAGTATCTGTGGGTTAGATTTCAAATATGGAGATGGCTGAGTGGGTAAATGGAGGGCAGGACTATAACCTCACATTCACACTGTATTACACAGCTCACAAAACACTTTGGTCAACATTATTATGTTATGTTCACTGACACATTAAGAGTTACCATGTTTTGGTTCAGGAAACTAAACAGAACTAGCTAGTGGTACAACCTCATACAAACAGAATTGATTTGAACCAGCTATTCAAATTACAAACATTCTTTCTGAGATATAGCAATTTGCAACTTTTAGCATCATTTTCTTTATTGTCTCAATATGTTTCTGCCAACCATTTCTTTGTTCTATTGCCAATCTCCCTCACTCTTACTTTGAAAGAAAGTTGAAAGGGAAGAAATTTAAGGCATGGGTTGTCTTAATGTTCACTACCCACACAGGCCCTTTCTTTCCCATCAAATAGTCATACTCCCCAGGAACTTCCAAGGATTGTTGAAGTATTAATTAAAGGCATGCATGTGAAAGCATATTATCAATCCTAAAGAATTAAAGAAATGCCTGTTGACATTTTATATGTGACTCTCACATTGAAGGCAACGTCCAGGGCGCCATTAAGTAATGAACCTACTTTGAAGGAATTGTCAGGAACAAGTGGCTCAGGGCAGGCCCAGAAACCAGTGCCCCCTCCTGGAGAAGCAAGTGCCTCTGGACAGCACTCTAGACGAAAACTGGGTAAGAGAAAATAACTTGGGGACTTAAGTTCCTCTAAGTCCTCTAGAAAGGTTGATGACTATGTGGGCTGGACTTTGGATAGCTCTGGGTTTAAAGTGGATCAGCTGAGATGTGATGTGAGCTTTGAGCAAGTCTTGTAAACTCTCAGAGCTCCTGAGTGAATGCTGATCTGTAAAGTGAAGACAAGAATACACTCCCAGTTAACCAGCACCCATGGGGATTGGTAGATACTAGATAAATTTTTTTGCCAGTTGCTTGAGATTTTGCCAGTTGCTTGAGTTTTGGTTAATGGAGAGTCTACCATATATTGTTTGAAGGAATTAAGTTAAATTTAAAAGAATTGACACATGTAAGATGCCCAAAAAGTCCATTTGTGTTAGTAAGGACAATACTTTCTCAGTGTTGTGTGCCCAGGCCTTTGCTCAATGCCTAGCACATAATGTGCCCTCAACACATATTTTCTGCATGAGTAAATAAGTGAATGAACCATTCTATGAATAGAAAGCCTGGGAAGTTAAACCTGATCATGGGAAGAGCTAGAAACCAGGATGGAATCAGTCATCTGTGGTCAGTGTGGAGTTTTACTCTCTCTGAACAACAGTTAAGGTTGGAAAAAGGCAGAGGATGTAGAAAGACAGGTGAGAATTGGATAGGAGGAGATTTCATGCTTTCTGACAAAACAGGGACTAACACTCCAGACCCCACCGACCTCACTCACCTACTGTCCTCCACCTTAGACCACAGGAAAAAGGAGACGAAAGTGAAAGTGTACAATTTACGAGAAAGAACGTGCTCTGGGTACCAAGAGGTCAGCGAGCCCCAGGATGATGACTACCTGTGTAAGTGACCCTCACCAACAATGTTGCTATGTCTTCATACAATAGTTTCACCTGGTCATTTGGTCCCCTTATCACTCCCTTTCTCTCATGGCCTGGAGTACAGGATTGAGGCTCAGGGATGTGAGGAGTGCCCAGGCCCTCTCTGAAGCTCTTTATGTCCAGAACATGCACTGCGCCTTCCCTGACCCCTGTCGTTCTCACCTCCAGATTGTGAGAAGTGTCAGAACTTCTTCATTGACTGCTGTCCTGCTCATGGGCCCCCTACATTTGTAAAGGACAGTGAGGTAGACAAGGGGCATCCCAACCGCTCAGCCCTCACCGTGCCCCCTGGGCTGAGAATCAGACTGTCTGGCATTCCTGAGGCTGGGCTTGGGGTATGGAACGAGGTGTCTGAGCTGCCCCTGGGTCTGCACTTTGGCCCCTACGAGGGCCACATCACAGAAGATGAAGAGGTGGCCAACAACGGATACTCCTGGCTGGTAAGAAGCATGTATCTGTCCCCTGTCTGCTGTGGATTGGGGGACGCTACCTTCTACATGCTGGGACATGCATGGGGATAATACAGTCAGCTCTGTGGACTGAGTGGGCTTTGCATGAATGTGGAGCTCCCATTTAAAGACCGGAGGGTTAGGGGAGCAAAAGGGTACAGACACAACAGCATGGCTCCTCCCTTGTGGGGCTCCTGCTCTGAGTGGACCAATCAATGCAGATATGTAGATGGTGAGTGAGAAGTAGAGCACGTGGTCACATTTGGCAGTGGGATCCATGCAGGCAGTAAACTATTATAATTCTTCTGACAGACACCTCCCCACCAAAAAGCCTTTAATTATTTTTCCTGAAACTCAGATCACCAAAGGGAGAAACTCCTATGAGTATGTGGATGCAAAGGATAAATCCTGGGCCAACTGGATGAGGTAAGGCCAGTAGGTGCTGGACTCCAGATGGGACACTCATCTCTCACAAGCCCCATCAAGCCTCCTTTGATGATCTCCCTCAATCTTCTGTCCCCTTTTTTCTCCATTCAATGCTCCTTCATATCAAGAGAGATAAAAATATGGTCCCTCTCCTCAAAATAAAAATCTCTATGCTACACAAAATTGGAGCACTGGAGAAAACCTTCAGGAGCCCAGATTCACTGGGGACTCTGGAGTCATACTTCAATTTATTTAATGGACACTGACTTAGCACTTCCTGTGTTCCAGTCTAGACAACGGGATTCATTCCTTTAACAGACCACATACAGCCCACGTCCTCGTGGAGTGCTTACTGCACACAGACATGAAACAATTGTTTTTAGAAATATTTAAGTATACTCTTCCTGTTTCTGAGACGTGCACAGTGCCAGGAGAGTGTAAAACAAGGGGGCGTTGATCCATGAGGACAGCACAGCAGCCTGGCCTCCGTTCTAATTAGAGCTGGGTTCTGAGGCCTGCAGAGGAATGAAGGAGCCCCAGTCCAGCCACAGGCCTCTTGGCCTCATGACCCAGCCCCTTTCCTTGCGGCTCTCTTACCAGGGGATAAAATGGGCTTTGTTGTTCCGTCTTCTTGTGCTGAGACAGAGACCTCCCAGGGCGGGGGAAGCTTTGTAAGCAGGACTTGGACTCAGGAGTCCACAGGACATTGTGAAACACACTCAGATGTGGACAGAAGGTCCCCTGGGAGCCCTGGGGGGAGTGGGTGACATCAGAGCAGGAAGGCCTTAAGCATCCACAAAGGAGCTGGACGTGGGTGTGACAGGTAGTGGGAACCGATCATCTGTGGTTTTCCTTCCTCTCGCCCATCTCAATCCCAGGTATGTGAACTGTGCCCGGGACGATGAAGAGCAGAACCTGGTGGCCTTTCAGTATCGTGGGCAGATTTTCTACCGAACCTGCCAGGTCATCAGGCCGGGCTGTGAACTACTGGTCTGGTACGGGGACGAGTACGGTGCAGAGCTGGGCATCAAGCGGGCCAGCGAGTGGAAGAGAGAGCTCGGGGCAGGCACAGGTGGGCACCACTGCACTTCCCAACAGAGAGAAAAGAAAGAATTCTTGGAAATGTTTCTGGTCCAGCTCTTAGGAAGAGTAAAATCCAGTCTAAAACCAGTAAATCACATTAGATGCCTCAGAAATTAAGGATTCACTTCATATGCCTTGGGCTCGTAAAAATAATTTTTATATTTTTTTCTTTTTGTTCTGATTTTTTTTTTTTTATCCTCCACCTCCATTTTAGATTGGAAGCTTTTCGCAGTCAGTGGGACCTGAACCACTCTGTCTGGTTCGCTCTGAGTCCTACTTCCTGATGGAGATCCAGGCACATGGGGTCCTCAATCAAAAGTCTTTTTTAACAGAAGACTCAAATTCAGCTGTATGCAGACATGCGCCCTTTAACAACCACTCTGTCCTGCCTTCCATATTTGTGGCTCTCCAGGTCAGGTGGCTCCTGACTGAATAGTTCCCCTCCCCATGCAGGACGTCACTAAGGAAAATTCCACCTAAGTCATCAAGAGTGTTCTTATGTCTCAATAGAGCAACAAAGCTGCACACACTGTGTCACAGGGATGTGCTTGTCAAAAAGCAAAATTCAAACGGGTAAATGTGAAGGTCTAATTGGCCTTATTCATGAATCAGCAGAAACCCTTGTAGAGGGACTGAGTCCCCAAGTTATTTTCTCTTTCCAGTTTTCATGCAGCAGTTCTCAACCTGTGGGTCGCGACCCCTTGGAATTGTATTAAAGGGTTGTGGCCTTAGGAAGGCTGAGAACCACTGGTAGAGTGCTGTCCACAGGCACTTGCTTCTCCAGGAAGGGGCACTGGTTTCTGGGCCTGCCCTGAGCCACTTGTTCCTGACAATTCCTTCAAACTGGATTCGTGACTTAACGGCGCCCTGGACGTTGCCTTCAGTGTGAGAGTCACATATGAGCGTGCTCCAAAGGGTTGTACAGGATGGAAGATTTTTATAGGAAGAAGGATGGGCAAGGCAGCTATTAGCAAAAGCAAAGAAAGGATTGTTTGGGGCTGGGACATATTTGGGGGGAAAGAGTTTTTATCGTGCGGATTGCCTCCTGTCTCTATGGGGGTGGGACAGAGCAGGCCCACAGATGACCAGAAAATTTCCAAATGGCTGATTAAGAGGGTTTCTGGGACAGGGTGACACTGCAGTTACACCAGGTAGTACATGTTTGTTTGGTTTCACGGGCTTTTAGCACAAGTGACACCATGTGGGGCCTGTGGGGTTTCTCTGTGACAAGACTTAGAAGATACTTGTCATGGGAAAAGGTCTCTGCAGTGCCACCCATCTAAGGAGTGAAACTCTGATGCCTCCTGAAAGCCCTTAGTCTGGGCAATATGTGGAGGAGGCCCTGGAGAGGGGTGTTCTGGATTTCCGAAGATGTAGTCCATAATGGAATGAAAACGTAGGCTGTAAAGGAACACTTTGTGGGACACAGAGCTTGCGTTGTCAACACAACCATCAGTGGGGCCAGTCTCCCCAGGAGGCAGCAGAGCTTACGGCCCGGGCACCCTTGTCCACACCTCCCTGACCAAAACTTTCTCTTTCAGTGGAAACATCACCAGAGATCCATCCCTATCCCTCCTGCTCTCTGACCTTCTCCAGTCAGAAGTTCCTCAGCCAGCACGTGAGACGCAATCACCCTCTGCAGGTCCTCCCAGGGACATCAGCAAGAAAACCCCTTCAATCGGAGGAACCCTGCCCAGAGGACCAGAGTCAGCAGCAGCAACTGCTTGCCACACAGAGCTGCAAGGACAGAGCTGAAGGCCAAGAGGTCAAAGAAGGGTCCACTCCTCCACTTAGAAAGGTCAGGCAGAGGACTTCAGGGGCCTTTTCCACACCGCCTGATGGACAAATGGGGAACTGCAGGGAGCGTGAGACAATGAGGGAAGAAGAGCCCAGCACAGGCCAGACAGTGAATCCAGAGAACACGGGCAGGGGATCTGCGGGAGTAGGAAGGTCAACAACTGTAAGAGTCAAGCATGGAGGGTGTGGGCAAGGCTCCAGTGAGAACTCAGGGCTCGCCACACACCCAAGGACAGAGTCAGGGGAGAAACCCCATGTGTGCAGGGAGTGTGGACGAGGATTCATATGGAAGTCACATCTCCTCAGACACCTAAGGACACACACTGGGGAGAAGCCCTTTGTGTGCAGGGAATGTGGGCGAGGATTTAGGCGTAAGTCGAGTCTTCTGCAACATGAGGGAATACACTCAGGGGAGAAGCCCCATGTGTGCAGGGAGTGTGGGCGAGGATTTACGCGTAAGTGGAGTCTTCTGCAACATGAGAGAGTACACACAGGGGAGAAGCCCCATGTTGGCAGGGAGTATGAGTGAGTCATCAGCATTAAATCCCATCTCAGCAGCCACAGGACAAATGCAGCGGCCACACACTTGATACCTCAGCTCCAAGGGGGCTTCAGAGGAAGTTTACTGACCCCTAACCCTCCCCACAAGTGTCATGAGTACAGAAGGAACTGGTTAAATAAACCCTGCACTGTAGTGACGAGAGATGCAATAGTCAAACAGGCCCTTGGGTGCTGTGGGGATGTCAGACCAGTGTCCTCCATGTTTCCCCCCCTCCTGTTCTAATAAATGTTGTCTCCATACAAAGCTCAAGCCCAGGTTCCTCATTCCCCCCCCCTTATCACTGAAGGCAGAGGCACCAGGAGGGCCACAGAGAACACATACTCTCAGCCACAGGAGCTCAACCCCTGGGAAGGCGTAGGTCTGGAATCCATCGAGTCAGGTTATGGCCCAGGGAGAGAAATGTGGGATTTGCGACAGTCACCGGGGAAGGGAATTCGCTAGACTCCTGGGAAGCGCGGGCTTTTCTCCTCATAGGCCCCCACCCTCCTCCCTTGGCTCTTTTCCTTGTTTCCTGCAACATCTGTAGCCTCAGAGCTGAAAGCCAGGGACGGCGTGGCTGTGGGCATGTGTGTGTTCCTGACTCAGTCTGGGGCACCTGGTCTACCTCAGTCTCGCCCTGCTGTCCCTTCAGGATCTCATGGTGCCAAGCGTATGGACTCCAGATCAGACCACGGTGGGGTCGACTCTCTGCTCTCCCCTCACCAGCTGTGTGCCCTAGGGCAAAAGACTCAGCTTCTCTGTGCTTGTTTTCTAACCTATAAATGGGAATGGGGACCCCAGCCTTAGGGGTTGACATTCGAAGTTGAGTGAGCACAGGCAGATCTGGCCCAGAGGGTGGCTGAGGATGCAAGTCTCTCCCTGAACAGTGCCGCCACCCTCCCGGCCTTTAGTGCTGACGTAGGAACACGAAGAGGGGACGGGCCTGGGAGCCAAATGCAGAGCGTGGGCAGACACCACCGCTCCCTCTGCACAGAGGCGGCTGCCCTGACCAGGAGGCGGGGATCGGCGGGCACCTACCCCAGGTCACTGCCTCGTCCACTGACCCTGGAAGCCTCGGAGCCCCCCTCAGCACTGGCAGGTGCTACTGAGACTCACCAGGGAGGCAAGGCATCGCCCGCTGTTGCTGAGAACTAACTCTGGGGTCCACATCGGCAGGCCCCCGATGTATGGTAAGGGGTCCCTGCGCCCTCTATGGCCTCCCCTGCAGAGCACACAACACAGAAACCTCTATAACA
>PVJL010019173.1:0-14386 GCA_004026885.1 Lyroderma lyra | reverse complement strand
CCCTCCCTCCCTCCTTCCGGAGTCTCGGATGTGTCTGCTGAGCGTTAGGCCTTCATTTCCAGCTTCTTGCCATATACTTCCACGGGGGTGTCCCACAGGTGCCCCACTCCACGTGTCCGCCACAGTCGTCCTTTCCTCTCCTGGGTCTGCTTCTCTGAATTTCCCATCTCAGGTCAACGCTTTTGCGCTGTGGCCCCACCAGAAACTTGGGGGTTGCTTCCAGCTCCTTCCACGCCCCTGCATCCATCCATCCATGCCGGGACGATGTGGGAAGGCCCGCCTCCAACACGCTTCCCGGTCCACTCGTCGCTCCTGTCTGTCCACAGGGCGGGGACTGACACGGGCTCTCGCCATCTCTCCCCCCGAGCACGGCCTGTGTCTCCTGCCCTGGGCCCCCCGTTTCTGCCTTTAATGCACAGCTCTGCCAGGAACGTTTCTAAACACAAATCAGAGGCTTACCTGACGGCATGTGTGTTGTCATCACTACGTGCCAGGCACCACGCTAAGCGCTTGATAAATATTAACTCGTTTTAGCCTCCTTCCAGTCCTGCGAGGTATGTATCTCATTGACTTGGAGATGCCATCGATTGTAAGATGCACCTGATTTTTATGGCACCAAGAAAAATGATGACACCACGCTTTCTTATCACGTAGAGGTTTTATTTTACATTTAATGAAAGAGCTCTCTTAGACTTGGTTAGACAAGGATTTTCAAAGTCATATATCTGTCTCGTGCATACTTGAGTTTAGAAATGAAGTAAGTCAGTTCGGGTAGTCTGAAAATTTCATCTTCAGAGTTCCCCAATTTTGAATTGTTTTTAAACTCAGAGTCATCAGATGTATCTACATTGTTTTCCACATAATATTTTCTGTGCCATTCAAAGTGATACAGTAGTTCTTTCTTTTTAATTTTTTCAATTATTAAAATTAAAAAAATGTTATGATTGTTAAATGTATTGGGGTAACATTGGTTAGTAAAATCACATAGGTTCCAGGTGTGCAATGCTACAGCGCATCACCTGTGTGTGGCATTGTGTGCTCACCCCCCAGAGTCAGTTTCCGTCACCATATATTAATATTTGAAACCCTATTCCTCCTCCCTCACTACCCTGTATTTTTTAAAAGCTTGGATTTTTTTCTTCCTAATAACTGACATTGATTCTGTAATTTTTGATCCTCATGCATGCATGATGACAACTATGCCATTATTGCCATCTAGCCAGTGATTCTAAGGCGATTTTACATGTGTTAAAATATGTGTGTTGGGGGTGCGGAAATGCATCTTCTAAGTGATGAAATACATCATCCCGTTTTACAGACAGGAAAACTGAGGCACAGAGAGGCTAGGCATTTCTCCCAAGGCCATGCCACTAGTCAGCGACAGAGCCCAGGCAGTCAGCCTCTGAGCTCTGTGGTTTCCTAGAAAACCTTTGCTGGAAGCCCTTTCCCTAGAAGAGACGCAACCTGAACTCTGCTCCCGGGGTTCATGTCCTCTGTAACCTGGCCCTGAGCCCCTTTCCCTCAGGGAACTGGTGCTCCCACTGCCCTGCCTGCTCCCAGGGGGCTCGCAGCCATGTGCCTGCTGGTCGAAGCCACTTAGCATTTAAGGCTTGGCTCCAGAGCCACCTTTTGGGGGACCCGGCCCCTTGTTGCTGCTGTCACAGAATCTGGCTTGTTAGAGTCCCCAGGCCGCCTGCTTAGAGTCCCCAGGCCGCCTGCTGTGCACGGCCTGTGCTGGGTGATGGACACCCCCCCCCCGGGCGAGGGGCCGCTTCCACCAGTGCCTCCATCACAGCACAGTGCTCCATCTGGACCGGACTGGACCAGCTTCACTTCCTCCCACCCTGACTGACAGGAAACCTGATGCTCTGAGGAGCATGTGGGAGATCTAGAATGTTCTATAGTTGTCACTGGAATGTTGACCAGCTGGGGACTCACGGTGCGTATAAGTAATATCCTGTCTGTGGGGGGTGTGTTGCTAGCATCATGCTGAGTTGTAGGAAAACCCCTGATTTGGCATATTCCAACCTAGAATGCAACCCCCGCCCAGCCTCCTCTCACCTAACAGCAACAATGGGGGCACAGTGACACAGGCGTCGCTGGCCGGAGAACTCAGGGCGTACAAGTGTGCGTGCACACAGGGCGGGGCAGGAGTGTGGGCGGACAGACCTCCTTCTTTTCCGCTCACATCGCGTTTCCGGTGGCTCTGCCACCGGCCGAGGGCCCCCTGCTCCTGCGGGAGACGCCCGGGCCAGTGAGCTCCGGTCTCCCGCAGCCCTCCTCCACGCAGCAGGGGCAGGAGGCCACGTGGGGGGAGAGGAGGAGGAACGTTCCAGGCCTGCTCAGATGTTCGAGACATCTCAATGTAATGAGGCCTAGGGAAGCACAAAGAGACAGAAAAGCAGTGAAATTAAAAAACGCCGCCCCCGCACTCGGCAGGTGGTCAGGCTGCAAGAGGGAGTTTCTGGCGCACAGCGGGGGCGGGGGGGGGGGTGGTCTTCCGTGTCCAGGAGGGTCCAGAAAACGCCGCGGCTGCCTAGGTCTGTGCTGCGCTGAGCTGGGGGGCTGTGTCCCTGATAAGAAGCGCCCCAGATTTGTGGATAATCCTTCTCCTCGATGTCACTCTTAAGATCAGGGACGTCACCTCTGAATTCCACTTTGCTCTTACTATCCCAGAGTGGACAGACTCTGTGATTTTATCTGACACTTTTGGTCCTTGTTTATGTCGCTACTTGGAACGTCTGTTCGGGTATGGATCATCCTCAGTGGCGTTTCCTTCCCTGGTTCAGCTGCCTGCTTCTGCTTCCTTCACCGGGGCCCTGGGATGTGGAGACCCAGCTCCTCAGGCTGTGGATCGCCACTCCCCTTGGTGGGAGAAATTAAACATATACATTGATGTAATATTGATCTGTCTGATTAAGAGGCATTTTGTCTGTTTTCAATTCTGATATTTTGCACTTGGGGTGAAGGCACTTCCCTTCAGGAGGCTCCAGGAGTCCCCATAATGTGTGGAAGAGGAATACTTTTTAGGCTTTCTGGGAGGGGGGTTTGAGCTGAGGTGGAGTCGGAGAAGCAGTTCTTAGGTGTTAAGTCCTTGAGAAGAATTTAATGGTGCTGACTTGGACTCACTGGCGAACACACCAAGTCCCAACCTTCTCCCGTTGGGGCACACCTGCACACAAGGGGTTTCCAGGTGGGCACACCTGCATGCCCGGTGAGTCCCGGAGTGGGTCAGGGAGAGGTGTAGGACGGGCGTTCTCATTTTCTCCCTCCCACCAACCACCCTTAGTCCAGTCATCTGACTCTCCCCGCCCCTCAGTTCTTGAACTTGGAAGAGGAAGTCACAGACACTAGCCCCCTTCCCCCCACAACATTTGGTAATGGGGACAGGACAGCAACCCAGGACGTGGGCAGACCAAGGAGACCAAAAGAAGCTTCTGGCTTCCCCTTTGCCAAGGTGATCGCAGACGAGGGGGTGCCCAGGGCCGGGGCGCAGGTGCTGGAGGAACTGTGGAGGTTGGCTTTCAGGTGACCGCCTTGCCATGCGCTACTCTTGGGGTGTCCTGGGTGTGAGGTTGAAGGCAGCTGCCCCTGGAAGGGGTGCTTGGATGCTCCACCCAAGGACTCCGGTGGCGCCTTTTCACGTGGGAGGCTTAGGGTGGCTTTGGGTTGGTGTCTGTCCCTCCTGTAGTCATGAGCAGATAGGAGCGTGCGGTGGGGAGGGGACCCTAGGCTGTCATCGTTGTTGACCAGGACGAGGACACAAGCTCCGTACAGTAATACTCAGGCGTGGCTCCACACGGACAGGAGACGGGCTCCTGGAGAGGTCATATCCAACCTCACATTGAAGGACAGACCTGGTGGCCAAAGAAGTTACCTCTACGTGAACTCAGGAGGCTGGAGGACCGTTTGGTGTGGGGTGGGGGCCAAATCAGTGTGGTCTGGAGGAAGGATGGACCCCCGAGGCTGGGCTGGCAGGAGGCGCCTGAGGCCAGGAGGGAAGATTTGGGGGAAGAACAAGTGCTGGATACTTTAAACTTGCACAGTGCAGGGGTGCTGCCTCAGTCTGGCGCAGGGCCTGCTGGTCCAGGTCTCATTTTTGTCCTGGGGGGTCAGGCCTGTGTCTCACCGAGCACTTCTGAGCTGGGAGGAAGCCTGGAGACCACTCACCCGCTTCATTCTAACATTGGGCAACTGAGACGCAGAGAAAGGACGTGACCTTCTGCTGCTCAGGGCCCAGGACTCACAGCTGCTCATCCTCACGCTCTTTCCCCCAAACCATTTGTTCTTAAAGGGGCCAGCCCACAGCAGCACACCCTCAAGCAGGCCGTGACCTGCTCTGTGCCAGAACTCGGATACTCCAGGCAGGAACATGTGGCCACCTGGAGAGAAAGGGTGGCAGGTCACCCCTCTCTCCTAGTACAGAGAACTCCTAAAGATTCAGTGTTTAAGTTAAAGGAATGAATGTCTCAGGGTAGGAGTTCAGTTACGGGCCAGCACGGGAGAGTGTCCCTTCTCGGGTGCCCTCCAGCATCCGCCCCGTCCTGGGCTTCTGTGCTGACACCAGCATGGGCCCGATGCTAACGTAGTGCAGCACATCCATGCAGCCCTCACGCCTGACACGGTCACATCTGCTCTGGCTGGGGATCAGATTGCTCCCTCACATCTTAGAAGGCAGAGAACAGGACGCCGAGCCAATAGGAGGAGACAGGACCCTTGAGGGGCAGCCTGGGGCTTATGGGGCAACCGCACAGTGGGGAGAGCC
This sequence comes from Lyroderma lyra, assembly GCA_004026885.1. NCBI lineage: Eukaryota > Metazoa > Chordata > Mammalia > Chiroptera > Megadermatidae > Lyroderma > Lyroderma lyra. Next base: position 9,621 of record PVJL010019173.1, on the reverse strand, counting down.
TCAGATGAACCTGCTGAGCACAGTTCCCTTGCGGTGGGCCCTGCGGCAGCTCCTCCTAAGCGGGGAGAGCGGCAGGGCCCACGCCCCGGGGTGTCCTCACCGCCCGGCCACGCCAGGCTGCTGGAGAGCAGGTACCTTGGAACCACAGCCCCAGGTCACATTCCTCTCATAAGTGGAATAACACAATGGCCCCTTTAACTTCCTTATTAATTGGCTGTGCTGCAGAGAAAGAGTTCACCCACCTCCACCTCTCCCCCGCCCCCCTGCACTTCTTAGGGCCCTGTTTACCCTGTGGATGAGGCTGGGCCCTTCCGCTCTTCCACAGGCTGACATGATGATGGAGGGCAAAGCCCCACATCCCTCGCGAGCGCCCCGGTGGGGGCTGCGGCCCGAGCTGCCTCGGATCCAGGACTCTGCTGTTTGGAGAAACTTCAGGCAGACACGTGGGCTCCCCCGTTCCTGGTACAACTCGGGCAGTGATGTCAATGGTGCTGGGAGGTAGCCCTGGAATTCCAACGTTCCCTTTCCCCCAGCCTCCCTCCCTGGGCGTTTACAAGCCAGGCGGTGCTCTCTCCTGGAAAGAAAAAATTGGTACCCCTAGAAGGGAACACCACGCCCCCCCTTATTTTACAGCCAGGCGTTGGGACAGCCCCAAGGGGAAAGCCCTGAGTGTGTACGAGGATGCGAGTTAGGAGATGGGGACTGTAAATTCCCATATATGTGCATGCTGGTGCTGGGTGCCGGCGCTGGGTGTCGGCGCTGGGTCTGGGGGTTGGGTGGGTGGGCCCCTGGGTGCGTGGGCCCCGCAAGATCAGCACTGGGATCTGAGTCAGCTTGGTATTTGCAGGCAGCAGCTCCAGTTCCCGGTCAGCTCGCAGGCCCTGCAGGTGCCAGACAGGGACCTACAGAAGCTATGGGGGTGGGAAGATGAGGGGGAGGTGGCCGGAATAGAGCCTGGCGTGCAGGCTAAGGAAGCGGCTCTGCGTGTGTGGGAACCCCGAGAGCTGGGGCCCCCGCCTCCTCTCCTGCACACCTCCAGGGGGAGTTGGGTACAGCTTACAGTATTTACTGAACGTCATGATGTGGCTGGCCCTGTCCAAAATACTTGGCATAAATTATGTCTTTATCCTCGTAACAATCCTCTGAAACATTTTTTTGTTTTTTACAGGTGAAGCAGAGCTGGCCTTCTGGCTCAGGCTGTCTCTCTGCACAGTTCCAGGCTTTTAACACCTGGCGACAGGCCACCTTCCCTGTGAACGAGTCTGTGTTGATGAGGGCATGGAGCGAACTTGAGAAGGACGTGAATTCAGTGAGAACGATCGTTAGGGTACACCACGAGCAAGGCGGAGCGCCGGCCCAGGGGGATGCGTTTCCTGTTCGGGGAGGGTGCTGGCTACCATCTGTTTGCTCTGCGAGACCCACCCTGCCGATCTGCCTGCTCCCCGGAGAGAAACAGCGCGGCCTCCCCTGCCCTCCGGTTTCCAGCTGGGCTTGGCCACGCCGGAGCCGGCCGGCCGTTAGTAGATGAGGACACATTGAGGGTTTTGTCCTCTAGTTCCCTCCCTGGGGGGCCTGTTGATGGAAAGTTGTCACTTGTATTTGACCTTCTCATTCTAGGACCCAGAGACACGCTTCCTCTCACCTCTTCAGTCCCAGGTGTGTGACCACGGTCCTGCTACCAGCCCTGAGGTCTAGCCGGTTCCTCTCCAATCTGTCCACGCCTCTGTAAACAGGCAAGCCCCCTTATGGTTTTCTTAGTTAGAGTGTGCTATTTGTTTCTTGCTGGGACAATGGCTGTGACAAATTACAGGACCTGTAGATGCAAAATAACCAATGCAACAGAGTCACACACACGGCAGAGGGGTGAGTGCTACAGGAGTGCTCAGGGAGGGCTTCACAGGGGTCAGGCCCTGTGAGGCTCCTAGCGTGGCCCCCCAAGAGTGGAACAGAATTGAATGGAATGCTTGGTGATGTTTGGTATCCAGCAGTCGTTGCCAGCCCCTTCCTAGTCAAGGTCCCAGCGGGTCACTTAATTGTCACAGTAAAGGTGGCAACTGTGCTGGGACATTTCCCTCCAGGGACCCCGCTGCTCTTTGCAACACTCACATGGCTCTTCTCACATGCTGTCAGGTAGCACAGGTCCAAGTGCACATCCGAGCTCCCTCGTAGATTCCAGGGCAAGCACCCTTGCACATCCCCGCTCTGGTGTGTAAGGCTGCGCTGTGCGTACAGCAAGGACTAAGCAAATATTTATTGACTGAGTAAGTGAATGAATCTAACTCTATCCAAGTTTGAACAGCTGATGGGCTCAACACTGTGAGGGGTGCTGGGGATACTGAGGGGGGACCTGCCTTATTAAGGAGCTCCCAGGCAGGTGGAACAGGCCACCACAAAATGACCATGACCAGGTCTGCTAAAAGGAAGGGACAACGTGATGAGAAAAGAGTGACTATCTTGGAATGAGGCTGGGGGTGGGGTGGGGGGGTGGTCGGAGAAAGCACTCGCCTTTGCACTGACTCTAGATTTTGCTCACTGGAAGAAGGGTGGAAGAACTTCCTAGGTAGGCTGACCAGATGCCCCATTTTATTTTATTTTTTTGCTTTTTGGTATGTGGGTAGCTCCCTGACTGGGAATCGAACCCAGGCCGCAGCGCTGACAGCACCAGCGCCGAAGCCTTAAGCCACTACACCATCAGGGAACTCCCAAGATGCCCCATTTTAAACAGGACAGAAAACAACAGTCCTGTCCCCTTTCAAACGGGACGTCTGGTCAGCCTACTGACGCCTTGAATGTAGCCCAGGGAGGGGGCTTGGCGGTTTAGGGCCCATTTGAGATCAGTTATAATTTAGGCAACAGATCATGAAAACGTGATGAGGGTTGTGATGGGGGTGGGGGACAGCGAGGAGAGGAAAGAGGGGACAGCCCTGTTGAAAGCTGAGCTGATAACATCTCGTGACCTGTCATGGGCAGTGAGCAGGGGTGAAGTCAGAGATGACGGAGGTCTGGCTGCCCGCTGATGTGGCCTTTGAAAGGAGATAAAGAACACAGGAGAAGGAGCCAGTTTGGGGAAGGAAATAATTAGGGGTCCATCAGCAGGGGGTGAGGAGTGCAACCCAGCAGAGGGTGGGGTGCGAGCACCAGCAGCTGAAGATGGAGCCTTCCGTACCCTCACTCTTAAAGGATGGCCACTGGCGGAACCAGAGATTGGGGATGGCAGGAGGGCTAGGGAGTCCGAGGGAGACAGGCCCAGATGGGGGTCCCCGATGCACACAAGGATCTTGATAAGTGGCCCTGATGGAAATGGAATCCTTTTAATGTATGCCATCATGGTCGTCAAGGAAGACATTGATTCTCCCCGTCGAATTCCGACCTCTGGGGCAGATGGAGGGGCGCGTTGTGTCAGGGCTGATGAAGAGCTTGCAAGGTCCCAGAGGGATTTCAGATGACAGCAGTCCTCAGATCCTGGGCCTACAGGCCCCTGGGCACCAACAAGGCCGGCCCCGGGGACTGGGGCTGACACACGATGGGAGTGGAACACCTGGGCTCTGTCGGTGCTTCTGTCAGTCACGAGCGACTTCAGAACCTCCCGTCTCTGCACCTCAGCTGTCTCGTGTGTGTAAACAGTCACAGCTGAGTTCTTAAGAGGCTGAAGCTGACGGTGCTAAAAATACAACACAGAGAAAGAACAGCCTGAAACTCAGGGGAGTCCATGCCCAGGTCCCTGCTTAAATCATAACTTACCTGGAGAGCTCATGTACACCGACTTGGTAGGCTCAGAGCAGACCGACGAGGCCCCCAGCCCCACCGTGCTGCCCGGGCATCTCGCCCCCACTCGGGGTGGGGGGCCCTGTGGGATGCCAGTTTGCCCACAGTGGGCAGATGTGCAGAAGACCCCGTGCGGAGTGGGTGGGTCACACCCTCTGAATGGGCCTGGTGTGTGAGCCTGGTGGTCCATTGATTAGAGGTTGATGACACCCCAAGGAAAATTTAGCTTCCCATAGAGAACCCCTCAAACCCGTGAGTTATTTTGAAAGCCAAAATCAAACCAAGTCCTCCACTGCTTGCAACCCTCCAATTGCTTCCCTGCCCACCCCTCGCCCCATCTCTCTTCTCTCCTGTTGTCTTTCCCTCCGTGCCAGCCATCCTCTTCTTACCTTTATTTATTATTTTTTTGGGTGTGGGGCGTAGCTCCCTGGCTGGGAATCGAACCCAGGCCACGGCGTTGAGGGTGCCGAAGCCTTAGCCACTACCCCACCAGGGAACCCCTCTTCTTACCTTTAGAGCTCGTTCCTGGCTCAAGGTCTGTGTAAGGACTTACCTGCCAGGTGGGATGCCCTGCCTCACGTCAGGCTGTGGGACCCCGCGCTGATGGCCGGTCCTCCGCGTCTGTCCCTGACACGGCTGGCCCCAGCCTCCCGTCTCCCCTTCTGCCCTCAGTCATCTGCCTTCGCATTCGTGCTTTATTTCCCTCATGGTTCTTATCACCGCCGGTCATTTACTCGGGTCTTCATTCACACCCCTGGCACCTGGCTCGCCTTGTCAGGACGGAAGTGCCGGGAGCACAGGGACTGTCCTAGTGCCTGTTGTGATGCCCTGGTGCCTAGCACAGAGCCCGGAGCAGGGGCGCGGTGATTGACGGGTGCGCGTGCCCCAACACCGTGCCATGCGCCAGGGTGTCATCTAGGGCAAGAGCGCGGTGGTACCGTGGGCCCAGCAAGGGGGCGTGCCCGACGCTACAGAAACCCTCCGCCGGGGCGGGGAGGGGGGTGTGGTTGACAACACGAATTTGGGCTCCACGTAGGCATGAGCTCAAATCGGAACTCTGTCCCTTCGCAGGGTGTTTGATTCTGGATTCTTCACTTTTCTCATGAAAAAACCTTTTTTTTGATACAGCAACATAAAATTTACCATTCTACCCATTTCACGGATGCTCGCACAGTTCAGGGATGTTAAGGACAATCACACGCACGTCGTCCTGCAACCCGTCTCCTGAGGATGTTCGTCTTGCAAAAGTGAAACTCTACACCCGGTAAACAAAAGCCCCCTCCCCCCCACCCCACCCCCTTCTACTTCCTGTCTCTGTGAATGTGACTCCTCTAGGGACTTCGTAGAAGTGGAATCATACAGTCTTTGTCCTTGGTGAGCAGCTTACATGTCCCCAGAGCTGGCCACCTGGCAGCACGCGCCAGGACTTCCTTCTCCAGCCGAGTGCTGGATGGTCTGCATGCAGCATGTTTTGTTTGTCCGTCTGCTGCTGGGAGCAATGCCACTGTGCACGTGGCTGTGCACGTGTCTCCCTGAGACCCCACGTCCGAGTCTCGGGCGTACCCCCAGGAGCGGGCTTGCGCGTCACAGGCAGTTCTGTTGGAAGCTGAGAAGCCCCCACGCTGTGTGCTACGGCGGCTGACCCACCGCGTGTTTGCACCAGCCCGACCCGACGTTTCCAGTCCCCCCGTCCTTGCCTGCGTGGCTTTGCTTTGCTCGCATGGTGGGTTGTAACAGCAGCCATCCTAATGGCCGTGAGGGGACCTCCGCGCGGCTCTGATCGGCATTGCCCTAATGACAGCGACACCATGGGTGTTGGGTGTGGCGCCTATCGCACGGGGTGGGGGTGGGGGTGGGGTGAGGGGGCTCAAAGGAGAATCCTGTGTAAGAGCTCAGAAAGGGTCGTCAATGACTTTTAAAATCTTACCCTGGAGAATTGGCCCGGAGCTCAGGTCCTTAGGAGGCATGTGTGACGGACTGCATGTGACCTTGGGGCTCCCTGTTGGACACTGGGGCTCCCTGGAAACCCCTTTTATCAGTACTGTGCCCCGTGGTCTGGGAGGTGAGGGAGCCTCTAAATGAGGGGGGAAACTCAGGGGTGGTGAGGGGAGCAGGGAGATCAGCCTTGGGTGTCCCAGCGACCTCCTTATTGCTCTAGCACCTGTCCTCTGCCACTGTGTCTCCCTTTGTCACAAAAGACACCACCCCAAGAGGACGCAAGGTTCACAGTAATGACTGTCAGTAGCCCTGAAACCTGTCCGGAAAGCCTCACCTCCGTGCTGGGGCCCGTGTGAGTGGCGTGAGTGGCGTGGCAGGGCCTGGGGCTCTGCTCCTTCTTGGAGGTTTACTGCCGGCCTGGGGTGGGGGACGTGGGGCAGGGGTGGGGGTGGACACAGGCCCAGACTGCCAGAACCCACACGGAGCCCTAACAGCCCCTTTGAAGTGGAGCAGCCGCTTTTAAGTGCAATCAGCTCAAGATAGCTCTGGGCCCCCTGCCCCCAGCCCAGGAATGTCCCCTGCCCCCACCCGGTGCCCGGACGCAGGAGCCCCCGGCTTCTGTGGGCGGTGCTGTGCTGGTGGGTTCTGTTTTCCTCCTGTGAAAGCGAGAGACTGAGCAGGATAAGCGTGTTTCTAGTAGTAAAATTCCGAGCAGGATAACGCAACAGCCCTGCAGGTTGGAAAGGAGAGGCCGGGAAAGGGAAGAAAAGGGACGATGGCGGAAAACGCAGAGCTGGAGCAGAAGGGACAAGCCAACAGGCCAGGACACAAGACACGGGGTCATTCCCCCCCCAAGACCAGGGGCAGCTGAGGCTAGAAAAGCAAAAAGAAAAGCATCGCACAGTGCAGGCCTTTGGGGAGCACAGGGAGTTGGGGAGCGGGTGTTAGGGGGCTCATGAGGGATTCCATCACGTGAACACGTCCTATTTCTCGGACGCTCGTCATGGGCTGGGCCTGAACTGGTCGGGGAAGCCAGTTGCTGAGGTCACGGTGTTGGACCTTGGACCTCCACGTGCAAGGTGGGGAGTGAGGACAGTGTGGGGACCGCAGAGGCGGACTTGGCCATGGCTGATTGTCAACATCTTGGAGCCTTTGCCTCCATGTGTGTGAGATGGAGCATTTGCACGGGCCGCGGGGGTGTTGTGACGTAAGCCGCGGAAAGGGTCCCTCACGCCAAGCTCAGGAAGCGTTTCCTTTCCCAGTGGTAGGCGGGGGCCGCTGGCAGTGGCGCGTGACCGCCACCTCCGGCCCCTGGCCTCCACGGCGGGCTGTCCTCCCTCCCTCCCCGAGCCTGGGCACAGGCTCCTCGCCTAGGGCTCAGGATGCCCGCACCTCTTCCTGTAACCCATAGGTAGGTCCACCATGCCCCCACCTTGCCTGTGCCCTTGCTGTCCCCAAGTACAGGACATGATGCTCACCTTCAGGGTAGGCGTGGGCAGAAACTGTGGTCACTAGGGGATGCCATCTGGGTGCCAACAGCCTGGCTCTCCTTGGGTAGATGCCGCCCCTGCTGGAACTCGAGAATTAACTGCGAGTGTATTGGGGAGCCTTAGCTGTGTGCCCCAGGCGTGAGCAGGGTAGGGAGCTGGGGATCTAGGCAATCATCAGACAAGGGCGTATCCAGCCTCGAGCTGGTGTCCGTAGTTTGGGGGCTGCACTGGGTGCGAGGGGCCTGGGAAGGAGCTCAGCTGATGCTTAAAAGGACTTGCAATGCACAGACGGTCAGCCCCTAAGTCCTCCGAGGAACCACTGAGCACGCTGCCTTCCACCGCCTCCACGGGGCTCTTGGTGACGCCCTTTTCCCTTGGAAGCTGGTTGTGGAAACCTGGTCTGGGCTGGGGGGCCTGCAAGGGGCGGAGGGGTGCTCCTGGCTGCATGGGGATTTCAGGACCAGCGCTCTCTCAGCCCCAGAGAGATTCTTCCAGTTTTATGTATTTATTTGTGGTAAAAGAAACACGCAATGGAAAATGCCCCGTTTTCACCATACTTGGCGTACAGCTCAGTGGCGTTCGGTGCACTGACACTGCGCAAAGGATCGCCGGCACTTTGTCATCCTGCAAAACTGCCCACACGCATCATCAGCCACTACCTGACCCTGCCTCCCCCAGCCCCTTCCACTTTCTGCTTCTGGGGACTGAATGCCTCTAGGTGCCTCTGGGCCATGGAGTCATACGGTATTTGTCTTTTTTGTGACTGGCTTGTTTCACTTAGCAGAATGCCCTGCAGGTCCCCCTCGTTGTCGCTTACGACTGGATGTCCTTTTGGAAGGCGGAATCATCTTCCGTCGTGTGGGCAGGCCACGTTGCACGTCCTCATTCATGTGTCAGTAGAACCTCTGATCTCACGGGCCACGGGGGCCCCCGGATGTGAGGACCGTTTTAGCGTCGCAGATGCCCATCATGAAGACATTCTCACGCTTCAGGAACGTCCGCTGCAGGTGGACACGAGTGAGGGTCTATGTTCTCTCCCCTGACCCCTAAAAACCTTCTTGCCTCATGAGAGTACCCCTCCACGGGCTCAGCTCTGAACTGGTATTGCTTTGATAAGCATTTTGGTGCACCGGAATAGTAAAAAAGAACACACAGTGGTCTCGTGGCTAAAACAAAGTACGGACACCTGGGCTTGATCTCATTTGCTCATCGCCCCAACTGTGTGAGATCCGCAATCCCCCTTTTTTGGAGGACCATAGAGAAGTATTAAGATCCTGGAGAAGCAGAAGGTTGGGGAGGTGAATGGGGGACATGAGGGGCTGGGGTTTGGGGGTGTGAGATAAGGGAGGTGCTCACTACGTTTTGTGCCCCAGGCTCCTTGCTTGCTCCACCCACCTTAGCCCCGGCCCTGGGCTGGAGGCTGAACCTGACAGAGGTCCCCCCAAAGCACAGCCATCCACAGGCCAGGCGTCTGAGAGCCACCCCGAAGTGGACTTACCTTGCAAGGGGGTTGAGTTGGAAGTCGGGGAGGCCCCTGGGGGCTGCGCTCCTGAGAAGCAGGGTTTGGCCTGAGAGCCGCAGAGCCCCAGGGCCTGCACTGGGAGTTACCTGTCACCTTGGTTCTTTGCCTGTTCCTGGTGTCAGGGGCTCCATCTTGACTACTGTGTCCCTAGAGGAGCCTCGTGAAGGTGCTATGGATGCAGACACTTCTGCAGATGGCTCAGACCACCCAAAGGGGCGCACACCCCTCTGTTGCAGTTAAAACACCCAAAGCGGAAGCCAGGAGGGGGCCCGGAGCCCCGTCCCCAGCCGTCTCCCTGCTGAGTGGCCCAGGTGCCCTGGGACCTCTGTTCTGAGTCATAAGCAACACAGGACACCTTTCGATAGGAATGCCATTCGCTAAGTTCCAGGTGGCTCTCTCAGTCTTCTCTGCTATCCACGACATTCCCAGAGAACTTACCCGGGGCCACGAGCACCTTTCCGGAGGCGGAAACTTCTCCGGTGGCCTCCCCATGGTGAGTGGGACCTGGGGGGCAGAGACCTCCGTCGCCTTCCCCGTCCCCCCCATCACATCTGGGGACGGAGGGCAGGCATTCGTGTGTCAGGAGAGGGTGAGAGTGAATGGGGATGTGGGGTGTCAGCTGTGTGGAGGTATTTGGGGGCCGCAGGGGCCAAGGCACACCCTCGGAGTCCGAAGAGCTGGCTTCCAGTCCTGTCCACCGGATCGGGCAGGAATGTGACCTCTGGGGGCCGTTCCCTCATGGGTAAAGTGGCAGTGATAACACTTGCGGACTGTAGGACAACTAAACAGCACGCCGGCCAGAAAGCACTTGACAGAGCAGAAAATCCTCACTGCGGGGAGGTTTCATTCTTCCCACCGAGGAATGGAAGTGCAGGGAGGCAAATTGCTGACATTTGGGGAGAGCAT
>PVJL010019172.1:0-14391 GCA_004026885.1 Lyroderma lyra | reverse complement strand
CATAAGTCTTTGCAGACAAAGGTTTTCAAGTCTTTTGGGTAGATCCCCAGAAGGGGGATTGCTGGGTCAAATGGTAGCTCCATTCCCAATTTTCTGAGGAACCTCCACACTGTCTTCCACAGTGGTTGTACCAGTTTGCACTCCCACCAGCAGTGTACCAGAGTTCCTTTTTCTCCACATCCTCTCCAGCACTTGTTATTCCTTGTCTTGTTGATAACAGCCATTCTCACAGGTGTGAGGCGGTATCTCATTGTGGTTTTGATTTGCATTTCCCTGATAGCTAATGAGGATGAGCATTTTTTTAAATGTCTGCTGGCCATTTGTATTTCTTCGTGGGAGAAGTGTCTGTTTAGGTCCTTTGCCCACTTTTAATTGAGTCATTTATTTTTTTGTTGTAAGTCACGTTAGTTCTTTATATATTTTAGATATTAGACCCTTATTTGATGTGTTATTTGCAAATATTTTCTCCCATTCAGTTGCCTGTCTCTTTGCCTTGTTGATGGTTCCTTTTCCTGTGCAGAAGCTTTTTAGTTTGATATAGTCCCATTCATTTATTTTTGCTTTTACTTCCCTTGCCTTTGAGGTCGAGTTCATGAAGTCTTCCTTGAGCCCTAGGTCTATAACTTTAGTGCCAATGTTTTCTTCTATACAGTTTATTGTTTCAGGTCTTATATGAAGGTCTTTAATCCATTTTGAGTTAATTTTAGTGTATGGTGAGAGTTCACAGCTCATATTTATTCTTTTGTATGTGTTTTTCCAGTTTTCCCAGCACCACCTACTGAAGAGGCTATCTTTTCCCCATAGCATATTTTTTGCTCCTTTATCAAAAATTATTTGCCCATAAATTCATGGAATTATTTCTGGGTTTTCAATTCTGTTCCATTGGTCTGAGTATCTGTTTTTCTGCCAGTACCAACCTGTTTTGTTTATTGATGCTTTTTAGTATAAATTGAAATCGGGGAGTATGATACCACCAGCCTTACATTGTCTTGTTTTTCTTGTTTGGTTATTTTGTTCTTTAGATTCCACATACAAGTGAGATCATATGGCATTTGCCTCTCTCTGCCTGACTTCTTTCACTTCGCATAATACCCTCGAGGTCTATCTGTGTTGTCACAAATGGTAAGATTTAATTGATTTTGTGTGTGTGTGTGTCTGAGTAATATGAGGGCTGTCTGAAAAAAATGCAGCCATAAATGCCTCTATTTTTTATATTACATGTGTGAATACTTTTTGGACAGCCCTTGTATTCCTTTGTATATATGTACCGCATCTTTATTCAATCATCTATTGATGGGCATTTCAGTTACTTCCATGTCTTGGCTATTATAAATAGCACTTCAGGGAACATAATGGTGCGTATATCTTTTTGAATTAGTCTTTTGGGTTTATTCTGCTAAGTATCCATCAGTGAAATTGCTGAGTCACAAAGTAGTTCTACTTTTAACTTTTTGAGGAACATCTAAACTGTAAAACTCTAATTTTTACAGTGGGTTTCTGTTATATAAAGTTCCAAGTTAATAAAACAAAAAGAGGGCAGAAATAGTCTAAGAATACATTCAAATTCGTATGCAATGAAGGGAAATTTCAAGTCAGTGAAGAAAATAACATTATTCAATAAACAGAATAGAAAGATTGAATAACAATTTGAGGAAAATAATAAAGCCATAAAATAACTAGAACATATAGAAATATTCATATAATCTTAGGATGGGTTAAGCTTTTTAAGCATCAGATTAAAAAAAGTTCAATACAGAAAAGATGTACATATCCCATCTCATAAACATTAATATGTTCTCTATATCAAGAATTACCACGAAGACATCTAAAAGCAAATGACAAAGAATATTAACCATATGTATTTTTAAAATGCTTATCTGTATAAAGAGCACTTGCAAAACACTAAAAAAAGCTGATTTAGTTTCTCCCAAACTAAAACTAAAAATGTATAGAAGAAATATACATGTTCAGTAAAAGTATGAAAAATATCAATCTTACTAGTACTCTAAGAAACAGAAAAATTTTAATGAGTTATTTTTTACTCATAAAATTAGAAATAAAAAAATCAGGTATTATCAAAGGTGAAGAGACATGAGCATTCTAAATAACTGCTCTGAGAAAGATAGAGGTTTTCTAAAGAGTGATTTGAGACTGTATATTAAAAACCTTACAGACATATTCTTATGGACCCAAAAATTTCATTTCTGAAAATATATCCTACGGAAAGTATCAGATTTAAGTAAATACATAAATACATTTGCTAAGGTATTAATTACAATAGCATAAAAATAAATATATATTGAAAATATGATAATTATGAATAAACTCTGGTATATTAATTATTAAACTGTTTAATAAAATGTGGCATATTTATTTATTGGTATAATAAAAAGTTATTAAATAAATAAAATCAAAGCTATTCATATCATAATAGAAGTATTAATGGACATGGAATATGATTCCTGATGCATTCCTAAGTTCATTTGTTCAACATTTTAAACAGGTATTTACTGTGCACTGGGGACAGTGCAGGAAACAGCTCAGGTGACAACCTTTGTCATGAAGCTTATCTCATAGATGGGAAAGCTGATAATAATTAAAATAAATATGTAAAATATACATTATCTTAGTCACAATTGCTAAGGAGGATAAAAAAATGAACAAGAATTATGACGTTTTGTGGGAAGAAAGTGAGAAATTTTAAAGTGGTCCAAGAAGGCCTAACTGGTCATGGAGATATCTGGAGGAAGAGCATTCTAAGTATAGGGAACAGTGATTAGAAAGGCACTGAGCCTGAGGGTAACTAATGTGTTCACAGATTAGCACAGACACCTGAGTACCTGGACAGTGAACGGAGAGGTAATGAGGTCAGGGAGGTGATGCATGGTGCAAATCACACAGGACCTAATAAATCATAGTAAAGACATTGGCTTTTATGCTAAATTAGATACAAAGCCATTTATAGGCAACAACCAGCATGGTCCACATACAAAAAGCCATATTTGCATGTATATACATGTATTTCATTTATTTATATATACATAAGGGAGGGGAAGAAAGAGAAGAGTAAAAATAGAAATGAGAAAGACATAACTATAAATATTTAAAAAATTACATATGTATATTTACATAAAATTAATTTTTCTTTGCCTTTTATAAATTGTTTAAACAATTCATATTGACTGTGTGTTTCTTAAAAAAATAAAATTTTGAAAAAATATTTTAATATTTTTAAAAGAAAGAGTGAGCAATTTCTACTATCTCAGAAGTTGAAAGTTAAAAGGGGAAAGATCATGATTTTTCAGATGAGATTCCCTTTCAGCTCTTTGGGAAGAAACCCAACAATAGATGGGGCAGATCTACAGGGATGTGTCTTATAAGTGAAGCCACCAGAGTGGCCCACCCCAATGACCTGGGTCCCTGGTCCAACATATTCCCTTGTAGGTCAATTTCTGAACCTATGCAGACTCCCGAACAAGCTGCAAATTCAGCAACACCCTCATGACAAGTCATGAAGGGAAACTGCCAAGGCAACATGATCTGGGATGCTTTCTGCCCGAATCTACAAGTACCTGTGGTTTTATATCTTGGCCATCCAAGATGTCTCTTCCGGTCCTCAACTATCTATAGAGAAGACCATCAGAAACAGATACTTGACTCTAATTCCCACTGCTGGTCTTTATCACTACAGCATGGGTGAAAAGAAATAAAGAATGAGAACTAGCAAAGGGAATTGACTCCCTCATTTCTTTTTCTGTGGATTCGTTGTTTGTATATAGGAATGCTGTTGATTTTTTTACATTGATTTTGTATCCTGCTACTTTACTATATTCGTTTATTATTTCTAATAGTTTCCTGGTGGAATCTTTGGAATTTTTTACATAAAGGATCATATCATCTGCAAATAGTGACAATTGGACACACTCAATAGTTCAATGGTTATTTGGGAACGAGTGGATTGGGGTGGGGAGAAAGGGGAAGGGGTGGGAGAGGAGGGGGTGGAAGCTAAATATAAGGTGATGGAAAGAGAAGTCACAGTAGGTGGTGAACTTATTATACAACAAGCTGACAATGCACTGTAGAACTGTATGCCTGAAACCTATGTAATCCTTGCTAACAGATGTCACCCCAATAAGTCTAACAATAAAAATGAATTTATAAAAAAAAGAATGAGAACTAAAGAAAGGATAAAAAATTAATGAAGGGTTTTAAAGTAATGAGAAATCTCAAACTCCTTTCACCATTAATAGTAAGAAAAGAAAATCAAGATTTTCAAATTATGGTACCCAGATCTGCAGAACCAACATTACTAGAGAACTTGCTGGAAATGCAAATTTGGGGACCCCACACAAGACCTGCTATGTCAGAAATTCTTCCCTTGGACCAAGTGCCCCAGGTGATTCTGCCCTATCTAAAGGATGCCCTAAATCTACTGCAAGGGTGGGATGCAGTTGTTTCCTCTGACTCTTCCTCCCTTTACTTAAGGGAAAGTCAGTTTGATTGGGGGTCAAAATGTCTAGCCTTCTATCAAGAGATTTCATTACTGCTCTACTGAGGTTTCTAAAAGCAGGGTCTCCTTAAGATATCAACACCAGCCAGGCTCATTTATGTTTCTAGCTGCTTAGACTGGGCTGGAGTTGGGACAATTATAATTTCTCTAGTACAGAATGCGAAGACCACATGCAAATTTACTTTTCCCTCTTATTCCCTCAACTGCCAGCAAACCTATCAGGGCGAAACTGTTTCACTGGTAAATTAATCTCTCCAGATATAAAACACGGTCCTTTGGAAAAGTTCTGAGCACGAGTCTCAGACTAGCTGAAACATTCTGTATCACTTTTATAATCCTGTAATTTTTATCTTTGATTACTCTGTAATACCATCTTTTCCCAATAGAGTGGAATCATCCTTTTGCTATTAAACCTTGCACACACTGAAGGTCCTTAAGTCTCAATTTGAAGAGGCTAGATGAAAGGTATTCTGTGATTCTCATTTACCATTTAATATGTACTTGGTCTCTGATGCAAACTATATAAAAAGGTCAGAACAATCACATATTCACTAGCCTTTCTGTGACAGTTCAACTAAGCAAGTGACATAAAAGAAATACTTTCTAATAGGAAACATGCAACAGAAAACGTTCAGTAAAAATGAATACTCCAGAGGGGATCCTCGCCGGGAAGCCGCCTGCTATGAAGCTGCTGGTCCTGCGTGCAGAGGGAAGCCTAGGGTGTGGGCAGGTTGCTGGGCCTCACCCTGCCTCTGCCTTGCCCTGCTTGTGTTCTCCAAAGCCTGGGAAAGCTCTGCCAGTGGCAGGCAATTCCAAATGAACTGTGGGCCTGTAGAGTGTCTGCACTCCAGAGACCATTTGTTCTAGTATTTTCC
The DNA here is from genome assembly GCA_004026885.1 of Lyroderma lyra. Lineage (NCBI taxonomy): Eukaryota > Metazoa > Chordata > Mammalia > Chiroptera > Megadermatidae > Lyroderma > Lyroderma lyra. The sequence continues at coordinate 9,006 of PVJL010019172.1, read as the reverse complement.
AAAATTTTTTTTTAAATTCATTTTTATTGTTAGACTTATTGGGGTGACATCTGTTAGCAAGGATTACATAGGTTTCAGGCATACAATTCTACAGTGCATTAAACATGGGAAACTGTTCTTCAAACAAATCAAATGTGTAAAACAGATCAAAATAAAGAAAATAACCAAAAAAGAAAAAGTATATTCCTTGAAAAATTCCATATATGAGTTATAACTTTAGAGAATCTTTGAACAGCAAACAGGCACTGAGTTTAGCAAAGTAAGGTTACTGTGAGCATGGATGGTATGTTCCTTTTTATTTTATTTTTTAAATAAGCTTTTTATTTTGGAATAATGTTAAATATACAGAAAGATGGCAAAGACAGTATAGAGAGTTCCCTTATATACTTCACTCAGCTTTCCCCTGATTTACCACCTTATATAACCATAATATATTCAAAACAAAAATTTAACATGGGTATATACTACTACCTAAACTCCAGACTTTATTCAAATTTCACCAGTTTTTCCACTCATACTCTTTTTCTATTCCAGGATCCAATCCAGGATACCACATTGCATTTAGCATTTTGCTTTTCAGTTCTCTTTTATTCCTTCCTGCCAGCTTCTGCGTTAGAACTTCATATAGAATAGCCACTTATAAATAGCTGTTAATTAAACTAACACAGCATTCTGAGTCTCATAACTGGTGGCAATTCTGCTCTAAACATAAAGCAACCCAGTACGCAGTGTCACCAGCCTGCCTTGGAGTTTAGGCTGGCCTTACCCAGATGCTGGCACTCTTTTAGGTCAGGCTGGGGTTGGAGTAAGAAATCCATTTTGGGCCAAATGAACTGGACAATCTGCATTAAGCCTTCCTAATTCCTATTCCGAAGATAAAAGTATGCTGGTTTCTTGTGGGGCAACTCTCTGCAACAATACTCTTCAGGTGCTATAATGAAAATGGTTTAGGAAACTACAGTTATTTATTTTTTTTAAATTACCAGTTTATTCAAAGGCTACAGTATGACGAACAAATGTGGGTAAAACATAAATTATTCATGATTCCTTGAATTAGAAGGATCCTCTTGACAACAGTTACATTGTAATTACTTACTCACCATCTTCCCACACCATTTTCTCACTTGGTTCACCTCCACAATAGTGAGAGAAAGACAAATACATACAAAGGAAAACAAACAAAAGCCTTTAGGCAAAAGTAAAGTTTGCAAACAGCTTGTCTAGGCCGTGGTTCTCAAGTCTGTTCTAAGGATAGGGGTTCATGGAGTGCAAGAATATGGATTCCTAAGTGGAAGCAATTGTCTCTCACATTCCTGTGAATTCAGGTACCATATTTCTAATGATATTCTTTATCTAAATCTCTGACATACATGTATTTCCTAAGGTTCAACTCTGACATTGACCTGGAATTCCAGGGCCCTTTAAAAATGGAAAAAACAAATATACTCAAGTCTCATCCCAGGTAAAAAAATGGCTCAAGCCCAGAAACAAACCTGGGGGCTCTCCTTTAGCACATTATACCAAAGTGATCTTTTCCCTTTTTTCTTTTTTAAATTAATAAGCTGGCATGAGAGTTGTTAAAACTTTAAGGAAAACAAATTAGAGAAAGCAATTGGAAATACACAACTGAACAGGCAGAAAGCCACACAGAGAAGGTACAAAAGCCTTTTAATGTGTAAAGGGCACTAAGCTGCACTACAGTAGCCCCCAGCGTTTTCCAAGGCTAGTTCCGACCTGGTAGTAAGACCTGGAGACAGCTCTGGTGTGTCCTCTACAGTAGACCAAGCAACCATATATTTAACCTTCTGCCTCCCATGATCTTAGGTCAACAATGGACTCCCTTTTCATAATCTCAAAGTAATAGTGAATGTCTACATATGGACATTCTTATCGACTTCTTGGCTATGTTTATTTAGCCTCAGAACTTATTTGGAAATGCCATCACTGTTAATGATCCAAATGAAAGCAACTTCATTCAGGTAATTGTTGTCATCAGTGATTATATCATCAGAACAGCTATTGAGCATGAATGGTGCTAGAACTAGCCTACTTTTCAGGGCAAGAGTTCCAAACTTTTCTTCATAAATTTATTTTTAATTTCTAGAAAGTGTTATGATTGCTTTGGATGAATGCAAGTATTAGTCTGAAGTCAGAGCATTTGCATCATCCTCCCTCCCTGCTGTGATCATCCATTTGACTTACAGGAAAAAGATGACAAGGAGTGAGACATCAATGGCCAAGCTAGATCGTGAGCCAGAAAAACTTTCAGAATCATTGGGTAGACTCTTTCAGAAGCTCCTGTCTCCTGATAGCACAATCTGAATGAGGGGAAGGAAGATGGAGTGATAGGTTCAGAGGCATATTAACAAATGTCAAGAGAAGACTATTTTTAAGCCTAAAGGTGACACTGAGGATAGAGGTTTCCTGATCTTAAAGCTAAACCATGTGTCTGCATTTTAGAGCTATTAGCTAGAAGCATCTAAGTGGGTAAAGAATTTGCACTTATCACCAGATAAGTATACAGCTGAATCACAAATACCTAAAAGCCATTTCCCCACCTCTCTTCTTATGCTTGGAACGATTTTTTTGTAGAACTATCCACTTTTTTTCATAAAGAGCAGTAAATATTATCCTTAAGTAAAATGTCATCAAACATGATAAATCTATATTCAAATTATTCTCAAAAAGTTTAATAATTATTCTCTTTTCCCCCATGGTATGCAAAAATAAAATTATGATGAAACTACAAGGGGAAAAGCCACACTTGGAACACCAACAAACAAACCTCCGTGCCCATGACCAGGAGATAACTAAGAGGAAATGTAGTAAACTGAATGAAGCACCATGAAATGATGGGAATCTACAAGCAGAAGAAAATTGACAAGTGGAAACAAACACTGTTTATATTAATCTCTACCAATGAAGCATGCTTGAGCACACGCACACACATATAAGCACACACACATCATACACCCACACAAGCACATGCACACGTATATACTCATGAACTAGTCTTCCTAATCCCCAGCACACACTCTCTACACAAGAAGTCTAACTTGTATAAAAAGTGAGAAACCACCTGATACTCAGGACTGTAGCCCTCAGAATAGGTCTGTGAATACTCAGGGCCTACAAGCCTCCTTAGTCATGACAAAGAGGGAAGAATGATCATTCATATTTGAGGCCCCAAATATACCTCCCCAAAGATTGGCTTTGTACAGCTGAAAAGAATCTGTTGATTCTGTACCTTTGGTTCATCATGGGACAATGAAGATTAGTGGACCAGGTAGAGACCTACCCAGCCTTTATAATATTATTTCTATGGGAAAAAAGTTTCAAAACTCCAGGCAATAGATTCACAAATGAATTGTTGGAACACAATACATTTGTCCTTTAGTAACTACTGAGGAAGAACAGGGGCTAGATTTTTGCCCTTGGTCTTGAAGACAGACATTGATGGTAGAAAGGAGGGCTGTGTTGCATCAGAGCAGTGAAATAGCCTGAATAATGTCACATGTGAAAATGCTCTCCGGTGAATGACTGCTATCACCCTCACATGTACAAACCTGCCTCCTCACATTCATGTGGCACTTCCTTTACCTTGCACCCAACAAAGGTTGTCCCTCTAAGAGCCAGGTCAACTACCCTTCCTGGTTTTCAGTTCAGTGTTTTGCTGTCCTCTGGCTAGTTGTTTTATCTGCACTTGGATTTCTCTATACAAAAGGCATTCCCCAACGTCCTCCCTCTTAACTCTATGCCCTGTTGAGTTGCCCTGGATAAAAACCATGTGAAAATGTGTGGTACTTCACTTAGTAATATAATCCAAACAGGATGGGGAAGGGAAGAGATGACAAAGTCATTCAAGAAGCCATATATGGTATCCATGGTGGGCCCAAATCTCATGGGAAGTCATGATATAAAATTACTTTCTTGATTTTAAATAAAATTTGAAGCTTATTAGCTTGTACATAGTTATTGTGCTCTGTCAGCCTTCCAACAAATAGTTTGATTTTCTTCTAACCTGTTTCTGTGGATGAGTACATCATTAGGCAATCTAGCTTTTCAGTGTCTGACTCATATTCAGATATTTATTAATCATCTGCTAGATGCCAGGCATCAAAGATGACTAAGACTCTGGCCTTCAGGAGCTTGTGGTGAAAGGTGGAAGAATGACACATAACTGGGTCAGTTGATTTTAATATACTGGTATGTTCTAAATAGACAAAGGGGGATAACAGCAGAGAGAATAACTTCCTAAGAAAGCTGGAACCCTCATAGAGGAAGAACTATTTCAACTAGGTTTTGAAAGACAAGTAAGACTTAGCCAAGCATATGTGAAACATGGAGATGGGAAAAAGAGAAGAAACAAAGTAGGGTACTCAACGGAGGAGATGGAATGGATAGGTAGCATGAATCAGGACAAAGCATGGCTCAAGACTTAGTATGAGGAGGTAACCTGACACTCTTAGCTCCCTATGCTGAGGTATGAAATAGCTTCGTTAACCAAAGGATCAAAAGTCAAGATTGTGCTTCTTGTTTAACTGTCTATATTTCCCATTAATAAAGCTGGAATAGTGCATTTTTCTCCATCTCTACATGACTCACAAGCAGACCCTTTATAATAGAAAAGCTGCCCAGTTAGGAGTTGAACCACATGGAGCACACTCGGGAGAGAAATCATTTCCAGGCATTAGAGTTGTACTTCCTGAGACAGCTGTAAGTGTGTCTATTCCTGCTAAATCACCTGGAAGCCACTTGAAAGCATAGGTTTTTCAATTAATTGTAAAGTGGCAATCAGGCTGTGGGGAGAGTGATACGGAAGAGAGGAATTTGTGTCTTGGCATGGCTGTGTTCACTTTCCAAAGAAGAAGGGAACACCTAATTAGAAACAAAGCCAATGCAACATCTTTCCTGAGGTGTTTGTTTTTTTTTTTTTTTTTTTTTTTTTTTGGTATGTGGATAGTTCCCTGGCTGGGAATCGAACCCAGGCCGCAGCATTGACAGCACCAGCACCGAAGCCTTAAGCCACTACACCACCAGGGAACTCCTGTGAGGTGTTTCTTAAGGGGCAGGGGAGGGTTCTTTCATTGTCTTCTTTTCATGTGTGTTTGTATTAATAAAAAGACCCACTAAGGCACTGGATATAAGTATCTCATGGTAGCATGGATTAGTGTGATGAATGTACACTTATATTCTAAATGGGGTACAAGAAGTAGTTGCTTGAAAGCACAGTGCTTAGCTTTTGCAGATCCTGAGTAGTAGTCATAGGGGAGGACCCATCAAACCAACCATTGAGATGCTCTCACTCTGGGGCTATGTGCACTAAAGAACTATTACACTTTAAAGTAATTATTTTATTTCCACCTATTCTCAGAGACAGTGTTGCATTTTAAAAAACCACAAAGAATGACTACAAAAATTAATGAACATGTTTCTGAATATGTATTATACACAATTACAGAATTTTAAAAACACTTATCATTATGCCACCTGAACCAGGATACTCCAATTTCCATTCTGCTTTGCCTCTTCTTTCTCAATAGATATTCATCACTGGTAATTTTCTAGATCAGTCTTTTACCTGATTCACATTACCCCACATTATTTGACAAGATTCATTATTATCTCAAATAACTGGTTAAATGAAACAGATTAATGCGTTCAGAAATAAATTCTTCCCTACTTTCCTAATTGGAACAACATTCTTGCACAGACTACCCAGATGCACCTGTTGTTGTGCAAACTCTGAACCTAATCATGTTGTGTTTACTTGGTCAAAGATGCTTTGTGCTAAAGCAGTTAGACTAGAGGAAAAGTGTTCCAGATATATTTTTTTATTCATTCAGTAGCATCAAGTTCATTGGACAAATAATTTCCAAAAATGTAGTCAACAATCAATTATTCAGTAACTGATTAAGTAGACAATCAATTATATAAACCACTTGTTCCTCAATTTTCTCTCTCTTGACTGTTGGTGTTTTTATCATAATAGTGCAGATGCCTCTTTAACCAGAGGACAGATTACACCAGTGACAAGAGAGAAAATGGGAGTCAGGCAAGTGGTCTCATAGTTAGCTGCCCAGTGGCCCCTCAATCCTGATTATCCACAGTTGCCTGAGAATGTATTTAAGGCCAGAGGTCAACAAAGTAGGGTCCACAGCCCAAATTCGGTTCACTGCCTGCTTTTTGTAAACAAAGTTCATCATGCTCATTTGCTATGGCTGCTTTTTGAACTATAACGGCAGAGTTGAGTTGAAACAAATTATATGGTTCACAAAGCCCCCAACACTTACCTTCTGGCTCTTTACAGAAGCATTTCACTGACCTATCTTAGATGCTTGGCTAGTGAGTTCATCTTCTTAGAGAGTGCTCTGATTAAGGTGAAGTTCTTACAGCTCTAGCTTATGAGCCCAGATTTCACACTGGCCTCCGCAGAAACATTATGTCGATGTCAAGGCCTAGGTGGCCTTGAAATGTGGAAAATCATATTTAGGAAGGATACTTTTAACTGCAAGTAAAAATAAAACACCAAATCAACTGCCCTAAATTTTGTTTTCTCATCTAATAAGCTGAGAAGTGATTTAACTCCAGGATTAGAGGTGGTAATGGCTTGGCAACCCAGCAGGTATCCAGGTGCTTCTTATCTCCCTGGTCTGCCAGGCTCAGTCCATCTGGTTAATGGTTCAGGCTAACTCTTAAGGTCCTACAATGGCTGCTGGAATTCTAAGTCAACTCATGCTGACACAACAACGTCTGACAGCAGCAGAACAATCTTTCCTTATGTTTATTTTTAAGATTGAGTAAAACTGTTCTCATAATTGCCACATCCACCCTCCGCTGTCTTGCCTTGTGTCTCAGTAGCTAGAATAGTGACCGACAAGGCCACAAGGACTACTGCTTACACTGATTGTGATGCAGCCCTTGGTTCTAGGATGGATGTCTCTCTCCCTGAAGCTCAGGGCTAAGCTGAGAATGGTGAATATGTGAAAAAATAACTAAGGTTCTTCCAGGAGGAAAAATGAGAGGAGGAATATTAAGTAGGCAACTAACAGTGTCTGTTACACTCATAGATTGGCATAAATTCCTTTCCACTACTAAAAGAATAACTCACAAGTTATGTCCAATTACTGACAAGTAAGTTGTACTCTTTGAACAAAGTACAGAACTTCATACGTACAGTAGAAAATACTTTCTATTTAAAAAAATAGTTCTATGAACTAGCACTGTGAACTTGGGTACATCATTTTGTTTCTCTGGACCTTATGAGGCTACAACAAGATGAAAATCCCTTCAAGATCTCTGGTACAAAAACATTATTAATTTAAAACTTTGAATAAAGGAACATAAGGTATTCAAATAAATACTTTTTATGTTTTTATATTTATAAGCTGCATTTCTACACACACAAAAATATAAGCAAACCTCAAAATAAAAAATAAATAAATAAAAACCCTAAACACCAGAGGGAAAATAAGTATTTATGGGAATTGATGCTATCAAAAATTAAGGAAAGGAAAACATTAAAGACCGAGATAAGGGGAACATGTAGACTGCAAGCCTTATGTACCTGGAGAACTTGTAAAAAACACCTAAAAACTGAATTCTAAGCTCTTTATTATTTGAAACAAGAATAGAAACATAGTAAATTATAAAACTGACAATGTCTTTGAGATAAAATCACAATATTGGTTTAGAGGAAGTTTAACTTTGCTTGATATTAAGACTTAAAATAACAGAGTTACCATATGACCCAGCAATCCCCCTTCTGGGGATCTACCCCCAAATTTGAAAACCTTACCACGAAGACTTATGTACCCCAATGTTCATCACAGCACTGTTCACTGTGGCCAAGTCATGGAAACAACCAAAGTGCCCTTCAATAGATGACTGGATAAAGAAGCTGTGGTACATATACACAATGGAATACCACTCAGCTATAAGAAAAGATGAAATACTGCCATTTGCAACACAATAGATGGACCTTGAGATCATCATGCTAAACAAAATAAGCCAGAAAGAAAAAAAACCAAGAACCATATGGCCTTGCTCATATGTGGAACATAAAACTGAAAGCAACAAAGAAACAAAAACTCATGGACACAGTCAATAGTTTAATGGTTAGTTGAGTTCAAAAAGGGAGTTGGTGCGAGAGGAGGGTGGAGGAACATAAGTAGATGGTGATGGAAAGAAAACTAACTCTGGGTGGTGAACACATAATGCAACACATAGATAATGCACTGTAGAATTGTACACCTGGAACCTATGCAATTTTTGCTAATCAATGTCACCCCATTAAGTTTAACAATAAAAAAGACAATAAATTTCATTCATTCAGAATACTCCACTGTTAGTATCAACATTTTAAAGTCTGATATATTAAAGTAATGTTAACTACAGAAATAAACAAACCCTATTATTTCAATGTCTGAACACAGTAAAATTTATTTCTTGCTCATATAACATCCAGTCCTGGTGTTTCAGGCCCGTGGGAGGCCATGATCTTTTCATCTTGTGGGTTCATCCTTCTCTAGGGACTCAGAGCCATCTGCATTTATCTAAGGCAGGGCTTTTCAATCTTGGCTCTGTTGACATTTTATTTTTTTTAATTTTTTTTATTTTTTTTTAATTCATTTTTATTGTTAGACTTATTGGGGTGACATCTGTTAGCAAGAATTACATAGGTTTCAGGCATACAATTCTACAGTGCATTGTCAACTTGATGTATAATAAGGTCACCACCTAATGTGACTTCTCTTTCCATCACCTTATATTTAGCTTCCCCGCCTCCTATCCCACCCCCTCCCCTTTCTCCCCTCCCTAACCCACTCGTCCCCAAATAAACATTAAACTATTGATTGTGTCCATGGGTTATTTGTTTGTTCATTTCTTTTTTTCTTTGCTTTCAGCATTATATTCCGCATATGAGTAAAATCATGCAGTTCTTTGTTTTTTCTGTCTGGCTTATTTCACTAAGCATGATGATCTCCAGGTCCATCCATTTTGTCG
>PVJL010019171.1:0-14385 GCA_004026885.1 Lyroderma lyra | reverse complement strand
TATGTTCTTCTCTGCCTAGAAACAGAAACTCCCCTCAATTCTGTATCTCTCCAGAAAATGTTGGGGCAGATCCTTCCCCTCTGGCTGTTGCCCATCACTCACTCCGCACTGGAGCGTGGAGGGAGGCATGGGTCTCCGTGAGAGCTGGATATCTGTGGGCTACACTCCTGATCAAAGTGAAAGCAGGTGTATGTTCCCACCCTTTGTCTTTCTCTGTAGGGAATGAGTCCACAAGCTCAGCACACGTCCCCCTATGCTCCTGGTGTACTAAGCTTCCAGAAGTCCTCTTGAATGTCCACCTATAACAGGGCTCCAGTCAGAAGAGGTAACAAGAGTTACTACTCAGACTTCAAGTCCAGGCTGCACCTTCTAACTGATATCTATAAGAAATAAGTGGATTATTGTTTTCATGTCCACCCAGCTCCTGTGCATCAGCTGGTCTATAATCTGGTAGGCAGAAAGGTTGGGGGGTACTCGGTTCTCCAAACTTCAACAGTTTTTATCTTTGATAGTCGTAAGAAGACATTGGTATGCTTACACAATGCACAGTATGGCATGCTAGAGCTGAAAGGAATCACAGAAAGAATGCGAGCCGTGTCTCCATGCACAGCTAGGCAACTCAGACCCACAAGTTTTAAACGATTGTCTAAGGTCATAGATGTAATTGGATGGAGAGATTATCTCTATTGATATTCACCTCAGGATATTTTTCACATAGCCCAAATTCCTCTCAATAAATATGAACTCCATAAATGAATGAATATAGCATCAAGATTATAACAACAAAGCATAGGTTGATTTAAAGGATACCATTGTGTGAGTACATTAGACCTTAAGGGAATAGTGCCTTAGTACTAATTTCAAACTTGATTTTCTAATGCACAGTGCCAGCAACATCAACTTCATAACTCTAAGTTTGTGCCTGTTGGTGATAAAGTGAAGGAAAGTGGACTTACAAAAAAAGGAGCAAACTATGGATGATTTCTTCAAGTGGCTCACAGTTTATTTGGGCAAACAGGCATGGAAACAAACCAGCGCGTGACCATATGCCACCTGCTACCGTAGTCGCCCAGGGACAGCACCTGCTGTCACGAGTGCGTAGGCAGTGGGCTCTCGGAGAGGGTGAAGAGGCATCACACAGCCCTGAGCTGACCCAGAAAGGTTGTGAGATTGCCAAGGACATCTTGGTGGGTGGAGTAGAAGTCAAAGGACATCGTACTGTAAAACAGTTCTTTGACAGGTGTGTGTGGGAGGGTATGTGTGACGTGCGCAAGGCCAGACATCGGTGTGCAGGTGGAAGCCGGGTTAGGGAGGAGTGAGAGGGTCCTGGGGCCGCCCCGTTGTCGGGAGAGGAAGAGGTGACCCCTGGCAGATCCACCATCCAAACAAGGCCGAGCTTCCTGGGGCTGCCTGTGTTTAGACCTATCGACTCCCCAACACCATACGAGGTTCTAGCCAAAGGAATGTTCCTCTTCATCCAATGGATGCTTTGCTCTCCCAGCTGCCTCCCTCGGACACCACCGTGCTCATCTCTCTTCATTTCCCACAAGATTCAACCCACGGAGCTTGTACCACATGCTTTGGCTCCCATCTCGGTCGTTAGCCCTTTCTGTACGTACTGGGGACTTCTTCTGCTTCGAGCTCTTCCCACACCTAACTATAACCCAATTTAATTAGTGCATGGCTCATTCTACCTCATTCTCTCTATACACATATATACTCGTGTATACATATATGTGTGTGTGCATGCATATATATATATATATATATATATATATATATATATATATATTTTGTGTGTGTACTAGAAACAGGTAAAAGGGAGAGGGATGACAATCCATTTGGTGCTTAGTACTTGTGATATTAACAGCTAACATTAACATGTCCTTATGTGTAGTGTCAGATGGGTACTAGACATATTGGGGGAATCACTCCATAAATTATATAAATGTCTACCCACTATGATGTACACTTGAAACTAACATTGACTGTCGACTATAAAAAAAACAGTCACAGGGATATAAAGTACAATATAGGAAATATAGTCAATAATACTGTAATAACTGTACAGTGTCAGGTGGGCCACAGACTTACTGGGGTTATCACTATGTGAGGTATATAAGTGTTTCCTCACTATGTTGTTTTGTATACCTGAAACTAACAAAAATTAAAATATTTTAAATGTACTTTTTTTATTCTTAAACTGTACAGTTGCATTTGGAGTCTCACAGTGACCTATATAAATGAGAATTATTATGATTTTCAAAGATAGAAACAGCATCTCCAATGGGCCAAATGGTTTGTTCAAAGAAAGAATCCTTTTTTTCATCAGGACTTAAGCCCTAATCCCCTGAGTTTAGTTCACTAAAACAAGCTGCCTTCTCCAGAAAGATTAAAAAAAAACCAGCTGTTTACTAAAACATTTCAGACTCTTTCCCTCTCTTTAGTCAGATGCAACAATAACTAGATAAGCTCAGAATTGTACATTTTCCCAATCTTTAAAGGAGAAATCTCTGATTCAGAAACGTTAAGAGAGTTCATCATAATAGCTTACTTTTAATGAGAATGTATTTTGTACCATGTTTGTAAGCATTGCTCCTCAGTACTCTCATTATCTCCATTCTGTAGATGGACAAACTGAGGCACAGGGAAGCTACATATCTTGTTCACAGCTTCAAAGCTAACAGATACCAGTTCTGCAACTCCAGGCAACATTTCTGACTCTAAACCTGTGCTAAGTCACGACACCCCACTGCGTGAAGCGGAGGCAGGGAGCACAGAAAGCAAGCTAGCAAGCTAGAAGCGCGCGTCACAAACAGCTTCTTCTCAAGTTCTAAGATCGAAAGACTCGCAATGACGGCGTTGTCCTGGACGTAACATACGTGCTGAGAGAAGCTCATGAAAATGTTTTTTAGGACACAGGAGAACTGCTTAGAACGACGCTCAGCAGACAATGCGTCGATGACCTCCCCCTCAGGAACAAAATGATTCTTCAGGAAATGCCAACTGAGACGCTGAGGGCGACATCAAACTTACAGAGTTTGTCCCCTGTGTAGATCCTTGTATTATTTCTATGTCATTGCTCTTCTTGGGAGACCTAGGGTTATTCACAAATGCATTACCTTCCAATAACCAACCATACTGTTACACAAATACTTTAGTAGATGGCTTTCAGGATTGTGTCATTGCTTCGGCAGGTGCGTTGGGAAACCCTCTCTCTACTTGATTTACAGAACGCAGATGGTTGGTAACACTTGAATTGCTATTGATGCCTCCTAACATCTTTCTCAGCACCCTCAAAGAGAGTGGCATAATTCTTTAAGACATAATATTACACTTAGGAATTGCTCTAAAAGATCATCCATCTTTTGTGCATGACTCCGAGCGTTCAGCTAGTGTTAAATAAACCATGACTAGAAATGCAATTCAAAATACTTTGAGTGATTTCTGCAAAATGCTCCCCATTTGCCAATTATGTCCCTCCATATTTCATTTTATCAGTTATTCATTATTCTTGCCTAAAAATACAGTTATGACAAACAGTGTATCTCTGAGGAAGTTTCATGATTTTCCAGAGAAATATGACCAATACGTTTCAGCCAAGCCATCGCTTATATTTTCACACTTGGTGAAAATAATATGGTGAGTGATGATGATGGAGACTTTATTTGCAGCTGCTGAAAAATTTGGCTTTTAGAAATATAAATATAACTGAAAAAAATATCAAAACTAAATGGCACAATTATTAAAAAGATGTCTGCTAAATAGAGAATGGACTTTCATCATTGAAGAAGAATTCTTTCCTCTTTATATTACTTGGAATAAAGAAAGTAAAATCACAATTGAATAGGCAAAGGAGTTGGTTCACTCCCCACCCCCTCACATTCCAGGAATATATTAAAAATACCCAGTGCTTGGATTTTAAATTAAATCATCTACTTGTTTTTTGAAAAGAAATATCATGACCTATGGAGGAGGGAATGAAACTGTTTGTCTTCTTGAATGCTGTGTAGTTTGAGAAAAATTACTTAACCTCTCTGACCCTCAATTTCTTAGGTATTTTTAAGCAGTGCTTTAAGTATCAGATAATAAAATGACCTAAAAATATTTTTTAATATAAAGAGCTCTTCAGCTCTGAAGTATATCTCTCTTATTATAATATATTCCCTGGAGAAAAAGAGTTTACATAGCTCTAAAGTAAGGTTCAAATTAACATCATATACTCGTATTATTCATACGTAGAAGCTATAAAATTATATAAACACAAATGCTCTAATACAGTTTATGCCGTAGAAGCCCACACATGAATTAACAGATTCGTGAAATTAATTAACAGCCATTAAGTATCATCATGTATCACCACTATAAGCAATACACTGTAACTCACATCTGCATTTTGGGGTATTTAACACCATCATCAAATTCACAGATGCATCTTCCATCCCGCCGCCTTTCTGTGACACTTCCAGCAGCTCTGGTGGCAGGCAAACCCACACGCCCCTGGCAGTCAAAGACCCTGTCCCTCTCCCCCAGCTATGGCCACATCGGCCTTTCTGGGATTCCATTCCCTTTTTGTGCAGAGAACAAGGACTTTGAATTAGAAGGGCATGTGCTCCAAGGGTGGGAAGGGGAGATGCCACAGGGGAAAGCCTGGTGAAAAGAGAATTCAGTCCCAGGGCGTGGCGTGCACGTGGAACTCGCGGGAAAACGGCTCAGACTAGAGCACGGAGCGTTGGTACAGGCATATCGGCAGGTGGCTCTGGGATGGCGAGGCGACACCAGGGAGATGGCACGTCCGCCACTCTAAGGAGCCCTCACTGCTCTCTGAAGTGTCAGGGACATTTTAGAGCACCACGGAGCCATCATACCTTTGCTCCGGGAAGTTCCCTCGGGCCTGAGGTACCGGCCACAAGGCAGCAGGAAGGAAGCACGAAGAGAAAGCAGGAAGGAAAGGTACGAAAGGAAACACACTTCCTGGTATCGCCCTTGGCTCCTGGCTGCTCCTTTTCCCACAAACTTTAACAAGTCACCTGTCCTCTCCTGCTAAGGCCTTACGTTCACAGTCACGTGGCTCAAACAAGGAGCAGGATATTCAGGGCCTGATCAAACCATGTGCAAATCGCAGCTCTAGAAAACACTAGCTGTGCAAACACAGACACACTTCCATTCTTTTCCTGAGCCTGATTGTTTGTTTTTCACCAACAAAAAGGTAATAATAATAACAGCTAGCCTGCAGTGCTATTGTGAGAAGTGGAGGCAACATATGAAATGTGCAAGGCCCTTCGTAGGCCCCCCAAAATGCTGGCCGCCATCCTTTTCGTTTCCCCCGATCAAGTGCTTTTTCTACACTGCGGTCCATTGAAGGAAGGTGGTCTGTCCCAAATGCTCAGTGACTTGGTCCACAGTTCCCCATCATTAGGCTGAGGCTGCCGCCTTCGCTGTGCCATTACCTTGTCCCTTGCTTGTCAGTGTGCTGCACCACCCTGGTACGCAGATGTCCGGGGAAGCCACTCGTGCGTGCCTTTCTTCTGGGAGCACTGACACCAAACCCTTCAGGCCGTGGCCTTGCCCGCAACCATTTCCATCATCTCACTTCACCACACTGACATGTGAGACGCGCTCGTCACTAACGTCGTACTGCACGTTAAGTCTCAGCTTCTGTTTCGGTTACGTAACTTTGGAGCCAAACTACCTTGATCTGCTATTTCAGAGTATTGACACGCATAATTTTAATACTTATGTGCTATTTCATCATGTGTATTCTTCATTTTAATGTTGCTCATTTAGGTTTCTATTTACTATTTAATTTTATATGCAAAACAGTGATCAACTGTACTTGGGTATAAATACTTCACTAGGTACAGGACAATTTTATTAGTGAAGATTTCCTAAAGGATGGTGAACATCATAGAAATGGCCAGTGTTTACTGAGTTTTTATTCTAGGTCTGCCCTGAGCACTTCATACACATTACCTGGCTGAAAACAAGTGACGATCCTGTGAGAGTATACTATTGTTCTCCTTTTTAACAGATTAGCAAAGTGACACTCAGAGAGGTCAAGCGTCCCGTGAGCTGGTAAATGGAAGAACTGAGCCCTTCCAGGAGTTCAGGGTCCATGAACACACAATGTCACAAACACGCCTGCATGTATGTTAAAGCATGAAAATACAACCATCTTTGCAAAATAGCAGCAGGTACAGAGTTCACATGAAACATACCCTTGTTGTTATGATGATGGCCTCAATAGAATTCCCTCCCAGGTCTTCTGCTAGGTGGAAGGGGCCTTCAGGTTTGATTTTTAACTGGAAATGTCTAATGATGAGGATACAAGTATCCATGGCAAACACCTTGGAGTTGTGAGAATTTTGCCGTATCTCTAGCAGTCATTAGATGTTTATATAGTGTTTTGGGGAGCTGTAGGGGTGTTACCAGCTGGAGGACAACTCTACCGAGACTCTCTAAGCTCTCTGGGAACAAAAACGATGTCAAAAATCACAGTTGACAGAGAAAATGAACAACGTGGCCAGAACCATTCATCCAAGTGCTGCTGACAGAGACTTAACAGGAGACTAGTAACATGTTCACTTGAAAATTCACTTTATAAATAAAAGTCATGGGAGTTCCCTAGTGGTGTAGTGGCTTAAGGCTTCGGCGCTGGCGCTGTCAGTGCTGCGGCCTGGGTTCAATTCCCAGTCAGGGAGCTACCCACATACCAAAAAGCAAAAAAAAAAAAAAAAAAAAAAAAAAAAAAAAAAAAAAAAAAAAAAAAAAAAAAAAAAAAAAAAAAAAAAAAAAAAAAAAATAAAAGTCATACATAAGCACTTCATATTAGCTTAGTGGAGATAATATTTGTCTTATAAAGACAAAAACCCCTTGCTATCTAGAAGAGAGAGGAGCCCCCTCTAAAAAACAACAAGGAATGAGTCAATAAAGTATAGAATTAAATGTGTGACATCATAACCCATGTGCTAAACTATCAACAAAGACTCCATAGAGAGGAAGTATTCTAGAAGAAACACAGATTAGTCATGCAATGCTGCAGAATGTAAGTGCAAGAAAGGTGATTTGAGTTCACCACGTCTACCCTACTCACTGGACCTGTGTCGCCATCATTCTGAGATGTGACAGCAAGTTGGCAATAGCAGCAAGCGTAGCAGCGAAGACACCACAGACTCAGGGGTTTGGGGATGAGGGCTTGTCTCACTCTATCTGCTAAGCAACCTAGGCTAATTAGAGTCTGGGCAAAGGGAGGTAACTCTACAAGTGGGCAGAAGACAGATGTGAAGATTTCTTTATTTTCTTAAGAAAATCATAGAAGATGAAGCAGAATAGAAAGGACAGGATGGATACATTTACTGTGAATGTAGAGAGAAGGGGACAGCAGAAAGGCTGGCATTAGAGAGAAGACAAAGTCCATATATTTTAATGGGACAGAAGGGTGGGAAGACGTGTCCAGTGGCAGGCAGCCCAGAACCTTAGCGGTGGCCGATCCAGTCGTACTTAAACGAGGGGCTTCCTGCAATTTTGGCTGTGCTCATTAGTTACCCTCGCGTGTGGGTCAGGAGATTGCACACATTGTTAGGAGGAAAACAAATGTGTGAAATAGTTTTCTGGGAGAGGAGAAAACCCACTCATTCAGAAAGTGTGTTTCCATAAAATAAGAAGGTTGTCAGAGAATGGGGCATCTAAAACAGTATCTTAGAGGCTGAGCAGGCATAGGCAGGACACGATCTCGCAGGAGACAACGGGAGTGGGCCACAGAAAATGCAAACTGGAAAGGACAAGGTCATTGGAGCTGGGATGTCTAGAAGACAGCAGCCCGGGGTGCTGGGTGATGCCATCACAGCCATGGTGAGGAGCACCCACAGCGTGAGCCGTAGGGGAGAAGGTGGGAGCCAGGTGTAAGGACATCGGTGGTTACGGGCGACCGACTGGGGAGCTGCTGATGACAGCAATGAAGAAGACGAGTAATGGGTGCTAAAACATAATGACACGTTCTTAAAAAGCTGCTATTTTTTATATACAGACAGTGGAATAAACAGTTTGAAAGTGGCGATGAAAGCAAGCATGACACTCATTCCACTGCAAGAGCAAACTAAGTCTGGTAGGCAACGCAAGAGCATCGTTTGTGTCTCTCACCAGCCGCAAGGACAGACAAGGGCTGTCCGGGAAAAGTCCAGCCAAAATGCCTCCATTTTTCACACGACATGGCTGGATGCTCTCCGGACAGCCCTCGTGCATGTGTGTTTCTGTGTTTATATATTCACGTATATATTCCATATATTTAGTCTAATGCGCCATTAAACAAACCTATATACCCTCATCACACAATTATATGGATTTATGTAATTTCAATAATTCTCTTTAAAGTATCTCTGCTATAACGTGGGATGCTCATTTACCCAGTAAATACAGATGTCTTATTTAAATATTTATAATGAATACATAAATTGCTTACATACCACATAGATATAATGCATCTAACACACTTATGTGAATTAGATGGGTGTATTTGTTCACATATTGCATTTGCTCTGCTGATTGGTTCTTTTTCAAAACCGTGTGTGGAGAGTTCCAGCAGATGTGCTGTGACTCTAATGAGATGCTGCTTTTAGAAGCAGACATGCAGTGACCATGACAAGACAGGCAGAGGGGTGGTCTGAGAGCCTGGGGTCGTCAGAGGGCATAGCCAACCCTGCTGACTGCCTGCCCAGTGTGCCTGCTTCCTCCTATTCATTAAGTGTCAGCAAGGTTTGGGCTCAGGGCAGTCTGACCTTCAATCCAAACCAAGGTGTGAATCGTAACTGGGTTAGAACCGTCCCGTTACTGACTCACCAAAGCCAATGACTAGTGCTCACGTGCAGAACAAGAGAAAGAGCTGCTAACGGCCATGTGGGGAGAAAGCTTCCTCTTGAACAAATGTGTCCCTTGAGAGAGTGGGGGTGGAGCCAAGGTGTCCAGGTGTCACATCCAGCCATCAGGACTCACAGCAGGACAGCTGCAAAGAGACCATGGATGGACTCTGCCCAGGGGAAGAACAGACACTAAGAAGGTCACAGGTAGTGAAAGGGGTGATTTTTTACCTCAAGCATGAGGGTGAGACTTAAAATAATAATCACAGCACAAATGAGCACTGTAAATACCTTAGTTGGAAGAATTATTTTCAATTGGTTGGACTTTTCCTTCTTTCTAATTCCAATAAATAATGTCTATTATTGTTAGTACTGGATACAATGGGCTGTCCAAAATTAAGTAGTAATATGCATTTAAATGAACTTGTGTTTTGGCTGGACATTAGCAAAGGTCATGCTACGTAGTCAAAAGTCATCATTCTATAGGAGAGTTAACTGGGGGGTAAGACAGCATTCTCGATCACAGACACCAGTTATGACCCAAAAAAAGGAAAAACAGAATGATAAGGACGCGTGACGTGCAGGTCGCCCTTCCCGCTCATGGAGCGCGTGTCCTTAAATCGCTCCCTTTAACCTTGAAACCAGCCTTCCAGCCCGTGTCCAACGTGCCTTCGACGGCAGACTTGTGCCCCTGTAAATCTCACCATCTAAGGAGACAGGAAGATGGATGGGGCATGCAAATTTTTGTTTTCCTTCTGTTTGACTACAGACCTTTTTTTTTTTTTTTGAAAAGCAGGTGGGAAGAAACTAAGTGTAAATAATAACAATGCTTTCTGTCAGGGAGACCACGGAGGATTGTGAATCTGTCTGCAGCAGCTGATGAAGAATGAGCAGTGCTGGAGAGCAGAAGCTTGGCGGAGAGCCTCGCCTGCTGCTTTCAGACAGGCGGCACATCATCTCTGCGGCTAGGGTGCCGGCTGACGTGCCAGACCGGATTTACATGGGCAGTGGCTTCAGCATCGTGTACAAAAGAGAGAGAAAGTGTTTACACTGAATCCTGCCACATGTGAGGCGATCGGCTGTACAAATATATATATGTACATATGGCATATATGTGTGTGTGTATACATTAGTATATGTATACATTAAATTACATGTATAATTTCTTTTAATATCATCTCTATTATCTCTCTCATTCCATGTCATAACTGGTCATTATGTCCACGGATCCAGCTGATCTCTCGGTACATAATGGGTCCAGAAGAAATAGTTGCTGAAATAATGAATGAACATTAGACTTGGAATAGTGCTTTAAAGGCCACCTACCTCACAGATGAACATTTAAGAGCCATGCACGTTGCCACTAGCCCAAGGTTACGTAGACAGCAGCAGCGTTGGGCTGGAATCGCACCGGGTTCAGAGACAACACTAAATTTCTAAACCTTCATTTCCTTTGTCCAAATTTACTAGGGCTCTTCAGATGGGTCACCTAGCTCACAATGGCCACGTGAACAGATTGTGCAGAATGTAGGTGGGGGTTGAGTTAACTCATAGAGTTTTCATGAAAAACTGGCTCATGAGGTTGTTGCTTGGATGGTTTCAGGTAGGCAGAGAATGGAGGGGGTGTGGGAGGGGGCGAAGGGGGAGGCTATGGGCAAACGGACCCCAGTTTGGGTAGAAGAGGCTCTCTTTCCCAAAGACCTGAAGCACTCTGTGTTCCTCCCTTTCCTTCCCTCTGGACTTCCATCACGTAGAGTCAAAGTGGTCCTGTGGAGGCAGAACAGCCTGATTTAAATGTCCAGCCACGACACGGCACACCTGAGACTAATATAAAGTGATACGGAATGCCAACTCTTATTATAAAAATAGTCCTGGGATGTAAGCTACAGCATAGGGAATCCAGCCAATAGTACTGTAATGACCGTGTACAGGGTCAGATGGCTGACGACGTACCGGGGTTATTATCACTTTATGAGATATGTAAATGCCTAATTGCTATGCTGTTTTGTGCACCTGAAACTAATATTTTAAAAAAGGAAAGGCCTGAATTCAAGTCTTGGTACCTCTTGTCATATGAAATGCAGAAAAACTGTCTCAATTTTCCTTCTGTGTCCTTTTCAAAATCGTCAGCTGCCCAGATTGTGCATTAAATGGGACCAACGACACACAGACCCTAAGACCCGAGTTCAGTTCGTGGAGCATAATACGTGCTCAACGCTACCCCTTCCCCCCACTTCCATGTCACTGATCATTGCATTTTTTATCTTGTAGTTACTTCCACAGACACCTTCTTAACGTGTCACGTTAGAAGCTCTCTGAGGGTAGGAATCAAATCGTGGTTAGTATTGTATCGCCAGCCTATGTGTCAACATTGTGGGGAAAAATCAAATTCTCCATGTGTGTCAAGGCCGTTCAAGCCTAAAAGCTGCAGGGTGAGCCGGTGGGAGCCGAAGGACAGCACTTCTTTATCAGTGAGGCCTCCGTTCTGCACAGAAGGCCTTTCAACCGGTTGAATCGGGCCCACCCTGAACATCAAGCATGATATTTACTTGAAGTTCACTGACTGTACACTGTCACTTCTACAAAAGACCGCCACAGCACACCTTGGTTAGAATTTGATTGACTAACCGGGGACTACAACCTAATCATGTGGACATGAAACACTGACCATCACAACACCCTTACTAGAGGATACCTTGAAACATTATAAGAATAACTTATTTTGTGTCACATTATATAATGTTTAAAGAGCACTCAACGCATTATTTCATGCAATACAAGGCAAACGCTGCCGTGCCCATTTACTGCAGAGAATACTGGAGCGAATGACACTCAAATAATGCTCAAATCCCCCTGCTGGTAGGTGGCACCTGGGCATGCAACCCTGGTCCTTGCACTCGAATCAGTCAAAGGACACTGCCTATCATCATACAAAGCAGCTTGTGGCCACGATGTCATTCGGTTTGTAATGGGGAGTGCTGGTCCCTCTCGTTCCTATGGCTGGATAAAAGGCACGTATTAAGACAGCGGAGTTTTCATACAGGAGGAGTCTGGAACCATGAGCCACCTGGAGTTCCAATGAGCAAGAAATTATGTGGCTAAGAAATTATTTTGTTAAGCCACTGACTTTTGGAGGTTGCTGGTTAACAGAGCATAACCTTCTCTATGTTAACTAATTAACTTCATTAACGGTCTTAGGGAGTTATTTTAAGGATTTTATTGGATAAAAGATGTGAAAATGCTGGGAAAGACTAACCATGACTGTTTTTAATCCAACATCTGTGTTTCAATTAAATTGAGGCAGTGATAAACAAGCCTGGGCCGACTTCACTCAATGAATAGTATTTATTGCTACAAGTTTTACCGGCTGAATATGTCACGTTGCTGTTTCAATTTTAATTTGGCAGAAAAATCAAGATTCCCCTATCAAAGAAACACAGCTGAAATGAAATTTTCAGGCAATAAATTAAGCTGTTAAAAGACTTTCTTTGGCTTCTATAGCCCGTTGTCCAGCCCAGGGCCAGACACGTGATCGTCATTAACATGTTTCTATTTCTAAGATGCCACACTGTTCTCAGCTCAAGTTCTAAACATCATGTTGAGATTAGTCATACATACCAATATGCCCTAACCTATGTGCAGCAGGCTTGAAAGAGTTATAAGTTTGCCCAGCCAAGGTACAAACTGGTTGCAAAAAAGTTGTTTTTGTCCCCATTGGGACCATTTGAACTAGTGATGCACGTTGAGGCGATGTGGACTAACTTCAGCTTCTCTTAAAGTAGAAATGGCAAATTTTTCCCACACTCACCACTGTAGAAAGTATTTTGTTCAGAGCACATGGATATCAGAAGCACCCAAATCCAGTCAGTACAACTTTAACAAGAGCAAAACTGATCAAAAGAACAAGATATTCAGTAAACATCTCCATAATGGGTCAGAAGGGGATGAAAAGTGTCCTCTAGTAAGGGGCCCTTGATGTGCTACACCGATATTTCAGGGTACCGGTTGAGAGACGAGAAATGTGCACGTGTGTGTGTGTGTGTGTGTGTGTGTGCGCGCGCGCACGTGCATTTCATTTCAGTGAATCCACGTAGGACACAGGGCAGGGAACGATGGACCGCGAGCGCTGCCCTATCAACCCTACCTTTTCCTGCCCCGACTGAACCCACAGTTGCCTAAACCCTGGTTTGTTTGAATATCTTTTTATAAAACACTGATCCATAGAGAAAAATCAAAGAAAACAGTGTAAGAATGAAACAGAAACCTGAGCTCTCCGAACAGTTCCCACGTTCCGTTCATTTGGGCTATAATCTGAAGTCTGCCTCTTACGCTATCAAGGCAGACATCTTCCCACTCGGGGCCTCCATGTCCTAAAATCAAACAAAAGGAGGTCTTCTGATGGCGTCCCAGTCGGTTTTAGAAGGCTACTCTTTGGGACCCAGAAAGCACTGGGGGAGCCAAACAGCCCCTCGGTCTAGGAGAGTATGGCAGAGCAGCCGTCTCAGATGGAGCATGGCTGAGCACACACGAGGAGTTCACCCAGCTCCTTGTCCCCGCTTCCATGCCTGTCCACCTCCCTCTCACCTCCCCTAAGCACGTCACACACAGACCTGTCAAATTGGCCCTCTAGATGAAGTTCCACCAAAAACTTATTGTTTTTCCCTAAAAGTATCTCTTTTCAATCCCCTCTGAGACTTAGGACAGGTGCTGGTGTCTGGGCTTCCCTGCTTAAGTGCCAGACCCAACACGCAGCGCCCCGACGCCAGCCAGCGGCTCCCCGACGCCAGTCAGCGGTGCCCCGACACCAGTCAGCGGCGCCCCGACACCAGCCAGCGGCGCCCCGATGCCAGCCAGCGGCACAACAAATGGGCAGCAGCCGCTTCTGGAAGCAGCTTCCGCCCCGACGGTGAGACACGGATGCTGAAGACCGGCCCCTCCAGGAGGACGCCGTCATTCTGTGACCCCGCGGCCGGGCCCCTCACTGGTGAAGCACCCGCGTGCGTACTCCTGCACTGAGGGGCTTGCACACACGTGGGTGTGCCCATGCTTCTCCCCACACAGGGGCTCACACACACTTGCACCTTTAGGCACCTACATCTGCGCACACAGGCAAACCCTTCACAACTGCACGCATGCACAACCTCACACAGCCACAAACACGGGCAAGGTCCTCCATTCGCCTAGGCATGCCAACACACCCAGGTGCACCCCCAAACTGCCCACAGGCTCGTGCCCAAGCCTGCAAGCCCGGCACTCACCTGGCGGTGCAGTTTCCCAGGCACACACTGTCAAATGCATGAGCTCGCACGGCCAAGCGTGCGCGGGAGCTCACAGACACGCGTAGGTGCCCGCACACTCAGCACCCAGTGCGGGGGACCAAAGACAAGTTTCCTAGAGAAGGTGACAGGTAGAGCTGAGTGGGCTCCGAAGGAAGGCCTACGAACCTCAGCGTAAACACGACAGCTCTCCCCCCTCTGGTTGCAGGATCTCCAGCTGGAAAGAGCGCCGTTGGCTACATCTCCCTCTCTCTCTC
>PVJL010019169.1:0-14398 GCA_004026885.1 Lyroderma lyra | reverse complement strand
TTTTTGTTTCTTTCTTGTTACCCCAACTTTGTTCCATTTTTCCTGATGTTTTGTTTCAGGCTGAAGAGCCTCCTTCAGTATTTCTTGGAGTGCTGGCCTCGTGCTGGCAAATTCCCTCAGCTTCTGTTTGTCTGAGAAGGTCTTTATTCCACCTTCATATCTGAAAGATAATTTTGCTGGATAATTTATTCTTGGCTGGAGGTTTCTGTCTTTTAAATTTTTGAATATTGGATTCCACTCTCTCCTGGCTTGTAGAGTTTCTGCTGAGAAATCTGATGCCAGCCTGATGGGTTTTCCTCTAAAGGTTATTGTTCTTTTTTCCCTGGCTGCATTGAGAATTGTCTCTTTGTCTTTAGTTTTGGACATCTTTAGTACCATGTGTCTTGGAGAAGATCTGTTGGGGTCCAGGTATCTGGGGGACCTGTTTTCTTCTTGAACTTGGGGTTCCAGATATTTCCATAGGTTTGGAAAGTTCCCATCTACAATTGATTGAGTATGCTCTCTGTAGATTGCTCTGCCCCCTCTTCTATTCTTATTATCCTGATGTTGTTTTGTCTCATGGAGTTGGATAGTTCTTGCAGAGTTCTTTCAATCCTTTTGGTTCTATATTCCCTCTCTTCCTCTTTCTGAGCTGTTTCCATGTTCTGATCTTCAATATCACTAATCCTTTCCTCCACCTCGTTGGTCCTGTTTCCTATGGCAGTTATTTCATTTCTCACTTCTTTTATCGTATTGTTTATTTCTCGTATTTCCATCTCAATCTTTCTTACGTTTTGAATTTCTTTGTAAAATTGTTCTTTTTGTTCACAGTGTTCCTTTTTTATGTCGTTTATATCCTTTTTAATATTATTTGTCCCAGCTATGGTGTTCTGCCAATAGGTTTTCATTTCTCTCACAGCCTTTAGAATGGCTGCTTTAAATTCTCCGTCACTTAAATGAGACCCTTCCAGTTGTAACAAGCTGTCTTCTGGGTAAACTTCATGTTCTTTCTGAGGAGTTTAAATTTTTAAGGAATTCATCCTGTCCGCTGGGTTCTTCCTCTTTGATATTAGGGCTTTATGTTCAGTGCCTAGATTATAGCTTTTGTGGTGTCTTGCTGTAGGGTAGACACTAGGTGTCACTGGGGATCAAGTTTTGGGGGAGAGGGGGCTGTTTGTTTCTTGTTTCTGATCTCCTACTGCGTTTGGAGGCTATGCACATATATCCTGGGGAGAAGCCAAGAAAAGGCGTTCCAAAGGCGGCTCTGCTTTCTACCCTTTGCTGGGTAAGCTGTTTCAATGCTTGTTTCTGCTGGTTTGGGTGAATGCTATAAAATCAGTCTTTCTTCCTAGCCCTGATTCAGCACCTGGCTGTCTATGGGCTCACACTGCTTTCAGAACCCTGGGGTGCACGAGGAAGTGCACGCTCCATAAGTCCAAAGCTGTGGACCTGGCCTGAGACAGCAGGGTCGCCTTTGCCGCGTGCTGGGAACGGGAACTGCAGCCCTGTGTAGGTCTCCAGGGGGCTTAGAGCTGGGGTGTCATCTTTACAGTTCAGAGTCCTCGCTCAGCCCTTCTCCCGCTCTAAAGTTCCAAAGTCTGGCTCCCGCGTGGCCTCTCCTATCCCCCAAACTGCGCCGCTCGGATCCTGTTGCAGTCTGTGCTCCCTTCTCTCTCCCCAACTCTACCCCTTCTTGCCAACCTTCAGGTGTTTACTTGCGATTTGTGGATTTCTCAACAGCCGTTTTGTCACTCAGGGTCCTATTTCTTGGCTCCTGGACGGCCATTCAATTGTGTTTTCTGGGAGAGGCTTTAGGGACTTCCTCTCCAGTCGCCATCTTGTCTTCTCTCTCTCCCTTATTTCTGTAAGGTGGAGAATGCGGTTAGAGACCAAGGTCAGCTTTTTAAAAATGACCAATATTTATTACCTTGCAAATCATTCTGTATTTGTAATTCAAGTCTTTTATTTGGATGTATCTTTTATATGGTTTGCAAATATTTTTTCTCAGTTTATGGCTTGTTGTTTATTCTTTTTTTCATTATCTTCACAGTGCTTTCAAAAGCAGATTTTATGTTTGATAAAATAAAATTTACCAGTATTTTTATGGATTATGTTTTTTGGGTTGTATCTAAGAAACTTTGACTCCTCAAATTTTATTTTTTACTTTTTTATTTGGAAATAATTTTAAACATACAGAAATGTTTCAAAAGTAGGAAAGTGCAAAGTATATGACTACAACCTATACCTACCTTTACCTATACCTATTCTAAACATTTTACCTTATTTGCTTTATTCTCTCTCTCTCTCTCTCTCTTTTGTCCTCTCTCTCATTTTCCCTCATCTTCTCTTTTCCTGAACCACTGGAAAGTAAATTATGTACATCACATTCTTTTACCTTTAAGCATATGATTCTACAGGCAAGTTATCGACTTTACAAATTTACATTGATATATACTAATTTTATATAATCAAGCATCCATATACCCATATTGTACCCTTTGCTGCTTATCTAATAATGTACTTTATAGCATTTCCTTCCTTTCAGTACAGAATTTAGTCTAGGATCAGGTTTTGCATTTGGTTGTCATTTTTCTTTAGCCTATTTTATTCTGGAGCAATTCACAAATTCTCTTTTGTTTTATGACATTGACATTTCCCATGTTCCTTTGGAGGGGGTGTTAGTATGATTCATGATTATATTTAGACTGTGCCTCCTAGGCTGTAATACTGTATAGGTGTTATGATCTTCCCAGGACATTACATCTGAAGTCACACATTGTTAATCTGTCCATGATTAGTGATGTTAATGTTGGTTACCTGGTCAAATAGTTGTCCAATTTCTCCATTGTTTAGTTACTATTTTTCCCCTTGCAACTAATAAGCGGTCTGCAAAAAAACAATATTCTGCTACTGACATTTCAACTCCAGCCTTTCCACCTCATTTACCTGTCAGTATATAGTATTCAACTGTAGGCAAGATCTTTTCATTTTCCTTAGTTATTTACCATATTTTGCTATGTATATTGTGTACATTTTTGCTCAAATTTGTGAGGGGAAAAATAAGGATGTGCATTTTGCACAGGTAGTGCTAATTCCATAGCTATATAAATATTTTTAATTTTATTATTCATGCTTATGAATTAAAACCGTAACTCTAGAAACCAATAATGATATCTGTATGCAAAATAATACCCTAGAATATGATAACTAGTTAATTTATTGGAATGAAATTGGTTAAAAAAATTACATAGGTTCCAGGTGTAAAGTTCTACAATGCATCATCTATTGTTGCATTATGTGTTTACCACTTAGAGTCAGTTGTCCTTCCATTATCATATATTTTACTATTCCTCCTGCCTCCCTCACCCTCCTCCTCCTTACCCTCATGTAATCACTAAACTATTGTCTGTGTCCATAAGTTTTTGTTTCTTTGTTGCTTTCAGTTTTATATTCCACACATGAGTGATATCATATGGTTCTTGAATTTTTCTACCTGACTTATTTTGCTTAGCATGAATATTTATTTATAAACAAATAAAATTTTGAATTAAAATTAAAATGAAAGATTTCCCCTCGAAAGTTCAGGCCAAAAACATGAGTGTGCACTGTACATGGGACCACATACAGGGGCACAATATGGTATTATTGATATGATATTATAATTTTCTACATTTTCCACAATGGCATTATTATTTCATTATCTTAATGCTCAAATTGTTTCATATATGGCTAGTGAGTGCTCCTCCAAACCAGCTCCTGTGACCTTGTGACATGGTTCATTACTTATTGTTATAACACTTCATTGCTTTATGATATGACAAGTTACCCCAGACTTACCTTGTACCTTTTCTGTTCTAGCCCTGGAATCAGCTATTTTTCTGTGTTGGCTTAGTTCCTTCAGGTGGAGAATGATGTTAGAAATCTTCAAGGTTTTGGCTCAGATTTTTAAAAATTTCTAGTAATTTTCACCTTGCAAATCATGAATTTGTATATGATAACTCTAAAATGGCTGTTTGGAGAGTACTAGCCCATTATGATTGTATCACTTTCATGACAAACTATATTTTAAACATATGTTTTCTAAAATAATACCATTAGTCTCAATTGATTGCAATGTGATTTCCACAAAAAATCTTAGAAAGCAGAGCTGCAAGACATTTTTGTGATAAGCTATTCTATTACCTCATTTTATAGATGAAGAAACAGTTTTTGAGAAGTTAAGAGTGTTATCTAAGATTATAAAATCAGTATATAACACATATTATCTGATTCCTGTCCAATGATATTTTCAAGACATTGTGCTACTAGCTACATTTTTCTTCAACAAAATGTATAATACAGTATGTAAAAAATAATTTAATAAAGAAAATCCCTGTGAATTTTAAACTTCCTCAAAGATTATAAGCATAATTAATAGCTATATAATTTTGGTTCTAATGTGGTTGCTATCCATCAAGAGGTCAGCACTCCACCAAGGGATCTGCATTGAGCACAATTTATTTAATAATTTTATTAATGACTTTAAAGGGAAGGGCAGCTATTTACCAGCTTTACAGCCTTAGAAAACAAAATCCCAGAGCCAGAATTTTAATTAGCTAAGCTTGACAGCATCCTGTCATCTACTTCTGCCTTTATTTTCCAAGCAAGATTATAGAAACTCAGGGAGCTTAAGCAACTTGTCTAAGAGCAACAGATATGACAATAAGTGGCATTTGATGTGAGGCCTCTTCTCTCTTAAATCATATCCCTGTGATTGTTTTCCTGCTATTCATCCCTGCAGCATGAGGGTGGGGCACAGAGGCCATCTCCAGAAATGACTGCATATATTGACTCAGGGAGCATCAGTTCTGGAAAAAATGAAAAACTGCCCCAGATACTGCCTATAACTGACACAGATGTCTGAGGCAGGCAGGTAGCTTAAAACCAATAAATTATTAAGTGCTGCCAGACTATCTCGTGGAATGGAAAGTGTAAGCCTGTGAACTCTTCTTTGCTGGAGGTGTTTAAGATACATCACTCTTCTTCTGGAGTTATTTAAAATTTACCTGGAATAAGGAATTTGTCTACATAATACAACAGTTCTCCTAAACTTCTGATTACAGTACTCTTGAAAGGTAGTAGGTGGGATGGTGTTGAAAGAGTGGCCTACAGTTATA
Organism: Lyroderma lyra; assembly: GCA_004026885.1. Lineage (NCBI taxonomy): Eukaryota > Metazoa > Chordata > Mammalia > Chiroptera > Megadermatidae > Lyroderma > Lyroderma lyra. The sequence continues at coordinate 9,263 of PVJL010019169.1, read as the reverse complement.
TGTCTAATAAATGTTATCTGGAGATTGAATAAATAATACATCTTTCACATATGTACACCCATAGTCTTCAAATGTATCTAGATGTTGCGATTGATATAATTATTATTGAATTTATAGTGGGGGTTTTATGTCATTGTACATTTTTTTCATTCAACAGATAGCAAAAGTTCAAAATGCTATTATGTTGGGTCCACAACTTTTCCTATGCTCATACTCTAAGAGACTAGTATCCTCTAGGCTCTGCAACCACCAAAGTTTCCTTATGCAAAAGAATATTTTCTCATTCATAGATGAATTTCTGAATAATTTTACAGAATCTCCTTCCACTTGTGAAATAGCAAATAAATTGTTTAGGTATCTTCAGGTTCAAAAAGACAGAACAAATTAAAGAGAATTCTGAAAAGTGCAATGACATGATAAAATAAGAGATGGATAATAGAGACTTCTCATAAAGAAAATTAAAGTGGACATGAGTTTGATTAAGCGCCAGAAAGGGGATAACAGGGAAGGGGAGATAGCATCATGATCATGGGAGATAAAAAATAAAGAAGTACTATTTCGCTGCATACAAGTTAGAAGTAGGCTATCTGGAATAAAGTAAGAAAGAACATGAAGTTTGCATTCTCCACAGGTACTTCCTATTTCACACTGATCACAACACAATGGAATTCAAAAGAGAAAAGCAAAAAAATAAATTTATTGTACATTCAATATTTGGAAAGGGGAAAGATGGAAAAACTGTGGATGTCAAGGAAAAAACTGAAAAGAAGAGTTTATAAACTAAATAATGTACAGGATGTCTGAAGGTTTTTAAAACAACTTACCGGAAGCTCAGAAAAAATGTATACCAGAGTTCAAAATTATTACATGCTTGGAAAGGAATGTCCTGTTTGGCATGATGGGTGGTGAGAGACTGCCAATGTTTTTGTTTGTTTGTTTTTTAGTTGATTTTTACTTGACAATGTTTTTTTTTGTTTATTTATTTTATTGTAATTAAAAAACAATCTCACATAACATAAAATTTACCAACTATTTTTAAGTGTACAATCTCATAGTGTTAAGTATATTCACATTGTTGTGACACAGATCTCTAGAACTTTTTTCATCTTGCAAACTGGACACTCTATATCCATTTAATGACAACTTTCCTTTTCCATCCCCCCTCAGACCCTGGTAACCACCATTATACTTTCTGTTTTTATGAATTTGACACTCTAAGTACTTCATTTAAATGATATCATACAATATTTGTCTTTTTATGACTGGCTAATTTTATTTAGCATAATATTCTTAAGTTTCATTCATGTTAAAGCATATGATAGGATTTCCTTCCTGTTTAAGGCTGCATACTATTCCATTGCGTGTATTGACCACATCTTGTTTATTCATTCACCTATTAATGGACATTTAGGTTTCTTCTATCTTTTAGCTGTTGTAAATAGAGCTTGCCAGTGTTTTTTACTTGTATTTTTCCATCTGTGACTTAATTAATTTATATAAACACATAAGAGTGTTTGGTATCCTTTCTGAAAGGATAGAGGATTAAGTTTTCAAAAATGGCCTTTTCCCTTCTTAAGCAAATAACTCCCACCACCAATAGCCAAAATAAAAACACAAACAAAAATAGCACTGAATATTTGAGTGTTCCATCACCAAACAATAGTAGATTCACTGTGTACTGGTTTAAACAGGGTCTTTCTTTTAATTTTTAAAAATGCTTTTCAATTACCATTGACATACAATATTATATTAGTTTCAATTGTACAAAACAACATAGTGATTAGACATGTATGTACCTCTCAAAGTGATCACCTGAATAAGTATATTATCCATTTGACACTGTACATAGTTATTGAATTATTATTAACTATATTCCTTATGCTGTACTTTACATCCCTGTAAGTTACGATTTGTCTTAAAAAAAGGAGATTGCTCAAATATCACAGATTTAAAAAATAATATTTATGTGTAAATTTTTTATCTATTATATAACATTACAAAATGCTGGAATGACATAGCTTAGGTTATTTTGGCAATTACCTCTGTCTAAAACAGTGGATGGACTTAGGCACTGACACTGAAGGATGGACTAGGCACTGACATTGGTGCATAGCTTCCCAAATGGAGTACTTTGAAAATGACCATAGTGATATCCAGCAATGAGGTATATAGCACTTTTTCTATGATGAGTTCATAAAATTAATTATCGGACCTTGTATGTACAGCTCGATGGCAGTAGTAACAAAATGTTGCACACATGAAAAATTTTATCCTCCAAATTCAGAAATAAATGGAGTGAAGAAAGAAAGAAAAATTGGTGACAAAGAAATAGAAAGGGCCTTGCAATAAGATAGTGAAGGTGACTATGAAGATGATGATGATATAGAGGACATAGCAGAGGACATTGACAATGTAATGTCAGTTGAGCCATCTCCATCTACAAGTACAGCATCACATCCTTGTCATCTTGGCATCAGATTAGAAACATGAAAGACAATTCTTTACCTGAATTAGATTGTATTCCAGATTTTATTGGAAAATATATTGTTCTGGTTTCAACAATTTAGAACCATATGGATGTTTTACTAAATGTTTTTCCATCTATTTATGAGTTGTTGCCAATGAAACAAGTATGCTGAAGGCATTCTATCTCAGATTGCAAAACTCTTGCCTAGGTCTAGATATAACAAGTGGCATGATGTTAATGACCAAATTATTAAGGCATTTGTAGCTGCTGAAATTGGGATGGAGGTGGTACACAAGCCAATATTAGAGTCATATTTTCAGGATACCTTTGGTTGACTCAATCACCTGGTTTTAACACTGTTTTTAAAAGGAATTAATATCAACTAATTTGGCCCTTCCTGAATTTTTCCAATAATGATGAGGAATCTTAAAAATCTGATTGGCTTTCAAAAATAAGTCGATACTAGATTTAGTAAAGGATACATATATTTTTTACCTATAACAGCAATAAGAAATTGTGCTTAAATGAGTCCATGTTGAAATTCAAGGGGCTTCAACATCTTCCCTGTAAACCACGTACAAAGTGGAGCATAAAGATTTGTTCCCTGTATGATTCATGAACAGAATTTTTGTTGTGGTTTGATGTATATATAGGCAAAGATTCATTTTAAGATAGTAAAGTTGATTTGGGAGCAAGGGTCGTGTCCAGCTTGCTGAATGGATTTGAAGGTAAGAGACATGTAGTTTATACAGACAAATTTTATTCAAGTGCAGAACTTTTTGAGAGTCTAGTATTGAAAATAATTGAAGCATGTGGTACACTGCATGCTAATAGGAGAGGACTACCTTCAATATGAGGATTTGCAAGCTGAAGCATGGTGATCTTTCATTGATATGGGAAAATCATGATCAATGAATGCTTGCTTGCACTTGCCAGGATACAGGGAGAGTTAACATGGTCTCCACTGTTGGGAATGGTGGTGTCAGTGAAATGCATGTAAGACAAAAAAGGGAATAAGAACTGTGTTGAAACCAAATATTCAAATTTTGTAAAATTCATTTATGGGTGGAGTTTATTATTTTGATCAACTAAGTGACACTTACCTTTTCAATAGGAAGTTTAAGAAGTGGTATCAAACCATATGGTATTTTCTCATTGACATGGCTCTAGTAAATGGCTATATATGTTACAACATTGAAAACTTTAATAATAAAGTCAGGCAGCAAAAATTCAGGGAAAATGTTATAGAGAGCTTATTAGATGGATTTTCAAGAAAATATAGAAATAAGAGTGGTTGTAGGATGTCTGCACCAAAATAAATTAGGTCAACAGAGCCTCATTTTTCTAGGCAATTTGAGGATATGAAAAAGCAGCCTAATTGCTCCATGTGCAGCATTATTCCCTCGTGGTGTGCAAAAAAGGAGAAAAACATTTGGAAATGAAAACAAACCATGTATCATTCTGCTGTGTGTCCTGGAAATCCAGCAATATGTGTTGTTCCTTGTTTTGAGAATTACCACTCAAAATTAAAATATAAAAACTCCTGTCAATGCTCCAGAAAGGAAGTTTAGGAAAGCAGATGTACATTTTTCTGTATTTTTGTGATATTCAAGAATAAATAACAATAGGAAAATTTTATACTTTAATGTATTCATTTATTTTCATAAGATGTACCACCTTAAAATGTTAATACTGTAATTATTGTAAAATTGTTATGCAGTGTGAAGCCATTTCAAGGACTTTTCTCCATTTACAAGATTTTTTCATATGTTTTCCTGTGGCTTGCATTATCAACAAAAAAGATGTTTTGTATGCTATATTGGGCAACATCTTATAATAAATATTTTATGTCATCAATGATATTAGATTGTAATTTATCTATATTTAAATCTAATTAATGTCATTTAGTATGTTTTTAGTATTTTTTGCTAAAATTCAATATAATGATAAATTTGTTATCATATAACAAAATTTTAAAGTACAAATAATGTCATTTGTATGCAAAGCAGCTCAAAATGTTATTAAATGCTTAAAATAGTCAAAATATCAACTTTTTATTTTTTGTGGTTTTTTGACACATTTTGAAGAAAATAAAAATTGAAGTTAACACAGTGAAAGAGATAATAGAAATATTCCTGGTTCAATTTCTACATGTGTAGTTTGTACCAGACACTTCTATATGTGAGGCATAATTTAAAAAAATGTTTCCGGGATATTGAAATAAATGGTGGGTCAGTGTTTATGGAGATAGCAAAAGTGGAGAAAATAATAAATAAAATAAAGTTTTAAGTAAACAAATCTATAAAAGAAAAGGTCAATTAAGAAAACACATTAGCAGAAAAATCAAGAACACTCATATTTTCTCTATAAGCAATGCAATCTGAATCTTTTCCAAGTGAAAACACCAATGCTGACAAACCCGTTTGAAGAGCTCCTAATGAGAGAATTAACACAACTTGAAATATATTCAAATAAGCCTATCTGTTATGTGAAAAGTTAAGCAGAAGATCTTGTCAAGATGGCAGAATAGGTAAAGGCTGTCCTTGCCTTCTCTCAGGGCCATATCAAAATTACGCCTAAAATGCAGGACAATCAATATTGAGACTTACCTGCAATCTAGCTGAACCAAAGCCCTACAACTACGGATATATGGAAGACTAGCTTGTAGAATGGGAAGTGTTAAATCTCGAGACTGGAAGAAGGGGCAGAGACACCAAATGGTCTGGATCCACACCCATGTGTGATGATTAGAAATCGGGAGGGACATCTCACCTGTGAAGGTCCTCTCCAAGCCCTTGAGAAGCAAACAGTCCCATCTCATACCAGGTTCCCCAGTCCAGGGATCCAGTGCTAAAGAGAGAAGTCCTCATAACTTCTGGCTGTGAAAACAAGTGGAGATTGTGGCTGAATAAAATGGAGGGTGGTTGGAGTCCCAGGTGCTCCTCTTAAAGAGCCCTCACATGGACTTACTTGCTGATGGACTCACTTGCTCTGAGGTTCAGTACTGGGGGAGCAGCTTGAAATGTGTCAAGGACGTATGAAGAGGAACTGAGATGTCTGGCTTCAGGACAAGGGCTGGAGGAGCAGCTTTCTCCAGAAATGAGGAGTTAGTGGAAGCCTTTTATTTTAGCACTTTATTTATTTAATTTGACAGCAATATTATTTTGTGTTAATTTCAAATATACAGCATTGTGGTTAGACATTTATATAATTTAAGAAGTTATCCCCCTGACTTGTCTAATACCCACCTGCCACTATGTATAGTTATTGCCATTTTATTGACTATATTTTCTATGCTTTCCTTTATATCCCTGTGACTATTTTATAATTACCAATTTGTACTTCTTAATCCCTTCACCATTTTCACACTGCCACAGATTCCTTTCCATTTATCATCCCAGTAAATTAGTACCTATCTGACACAATACACAGTTATTACAATATTATTGACTATATTACTTTGCTATATCTTACATCCCTGTGACTAGTGTGTAACAACCAACCTGTAATTCTTAACTCCTTCCCCTTTTTCGCTCACCTACAAAATCCTCTCATCTGGCTATAATCAAAATGTCTTTTGTGAGAGAGGGCAAGATGGCGACTGGAGAGGAGGTCCCTAAAGCCTCTCCCAGAAAACACAATTGAACAGTTGTCCAGGAGTCAAGAAAGAGCACCCTGAGTGACAAAACGGCAGCTGAGAAATCCACAAATCGCAAGTAAACACCTAAAGGTTGGAGAGAAAGGGGGGAGCGGGAGAGAGGGAAGAGAGCAGAGACAGACTGCAACAAGACCCAATCACTGCTGACTATCCAGGAGCAGCGCAGTATACAGGAGAGGAGAGACAGAGGAAAAACCCTGGGGGAGCTGGGGGGCTTTGGAGCAGCGTGTTGGGGATGGACTTGGGGAGCCAGCCTCTGGAACTTTTGAATGGTAGAAGGGCTGAGCGAGGACTCTGAACTGCAAATACAACACCCCAGCACTAGGGCCCACGGGGACCTACAAAGGGCTGAAGTTCCTGTTCCCAGCCCACTGCAAAGGCGACCTGGCTGTCTCAGGTCAGGCCCACAGCTTTGGACTTATGATGCGTGCACTTCCTCGTGTACCCCAGGGTTCTGAATGCAGTGTGAGCCCGTAGACAGCCAGATGCTGAATCAGAGCTGGGAATAAAGGCAGATTTGACAGCATTCACCCGACCCAGCAGAAACAAGCCTTGGCCCAGCTTCCCTACCAAAGGGCAGAAGGCAGAGGACCCCCTTTTGTTGGCCTCTCCCCAGGATATATGCGCATAGCATCCAAATGTAGCAGGAGATCAGAAACAAGAAAAAAAAAAAAAAAAAACCCCTTCTCTCCCAAAACTTGACCTCTAGTGCCATCTAGTGTCTGTCTTACAGCAAGACACCACAAAATTAACAATCTGGACACTGAACACAAAGCCCTCATGTCAAAGAGGAAGAACCCAGCAGACAGGATGAATTCCTTAAAAACGGAAACTCCTCAGAAAGAACATGAAATTTATCCAGAAGAGGGTTTCCTAGACCTGGAAAAATCTGAGCTAAGTGACAGAGAATTTAAAGGAGCCATTCTAAAGGTCCTGAGAGAAATGAAATTATATTGGCAGAGCAACATGACTGAGATGAACAACGTAAAAAAGGAGATGAACGACATAAAAAAGGAACTTTGTGAACAAAAGGAACAATTTAACAAATAAATTCAGAACATAAGGAAGATCAAGATGGAAAGGTGAGAAATAAATAATACAATAAAATAAATGAGAAATGAAATAACAGCCATAGGAAACAGGGCCAACCAGATGGAGGAAAGAATTAGAGATAGCAAAATCAGCACATGGAAACAGCTCAGAAAGAGGAAGAAAGGGAATACAGAACCAAAAGGATTGAAAGAACTCTGCAAGAACTATCTGACTCCATGAGACAAAACAACATAAGGATAATAAGAATAGAAGAAGGGGCGGAGCAGTCTACAGAGAGCATACTCGAACAAATAGTAGATGAGAACTTTCCAAACCTACGAAAAGATCTGGAACCCCAAGTTCAAAAGAAAACAGATCCTTTGGTAACCTGTACCCTAACAGATCTTCACCAAGACACATGGTACTAAAGATGTCCAAAACTAAAGACAAAGAGACAATTCTCAAGGCAGCCAGGGAAAACAGAACTATAACCTTTACAGGAAAACCCATCAGGCTGGCATCAGATTTCACATCATAAACTCTACAAGCCAGGAGGGAGTGGAATTCAATATTCAGAAATTTAAAAGAGACAAACTTCCAGCCAAGAATAAATTATCCAGCAAAATTATCTTTCAGATATGAAGGTGGGATAAAGACCTTCTCAGACACACAGAATCTGAGGGAATTTTCCAGCACGAGGCCAGCACTCCAAGAAATACTGTAGGAGGCACTTCAACCTGAACCAAAACATCATGAAAAATGAAACAAAGTTGGGGCAACAAGAAGAAAGAAAAATAAAACAAAAACAAACAAATAAATAAGTAATGGCCACAGGAATTCCTCAAATATCAAACATCACTCTAATTGTTAATGGACTGAACTCACCAATAAAAAGACGTTGAGTAGGAGACTGGATAAAAAAACAGAATCCATCCATATGTTGTCTCCAAGAAACACACCTCAGTCATAAGGACAAACACAGACTCAGAGTGAAAGGATGGGAAACAATACTCCAAGCAAATGGTAACCAGAGAAAAATAGGAGTTGCCATACTAATATCTAATGAAATAAACTTCAGTATAAAAAAGATAGTAAAAGACAAAGATAGACATTACATAATGATAAAAGGCACAATGCAACAACAAGAAGAGTTGACACTAGTTAATACATATTCTCCCAACCAGGATGCACCAAAATATACAAAGAAACTACTAACAGATTTGAAAGGAGAAACTGATGAATACACAATCATTGTGGGAGACTTAGACACCCCACTAACAGCCATAGACAGATCATCCAAACAGAAAATAAATAAGGAAATATCAGCTCTAAATGACACATTACAACAATTGGACATAATTGATATTTACAGGACACTTCATCCAGCAAAAAGAGACTGTACCTTCTTTTTTAGTGCACATGGAACATTCTCAAGGATAGACCACATACTGGGACACAAAAGTAGCCTCAGCAAATTCAAGAAGATCGAAATCATACCAAGTGTATTCTCAGACCACAAAGCTTTGAAATTGGACATCAACTGGAAAAGGAAAACTGGAAAAACCACATATACATGGAGATTAAACAACAGTTTATTAAAAGAGGACTGGATAAAAAAACAAATAAAAGATGAGATTAAAAAATATATAGAAACTAATGAAAATGAAAATACAATGTATCAGAATTATTGGGACAGAACGAAAGTGGTAATAAGAGGGAAATTTATATCACTACAGGCCTATCTCAAGAAACAAGAAAAATCACAAGCAAACATCTAAGCATCCCATCTAAAAGAACTCGAAAAAGAACAGCAGACAAAACCCAAAGTCAGCAGAAGGAAAGAAATAATAAAAATTAAAGCAGAGCTAAACCAATTAGAGAACAGAAAGACAATAGAAAAAATTAAAATTACGAAGAGCTGGTTCTTTGAGAAAGTCAACAAAATTGACAAACCCCTGGCGAGACTAATCAAAGGACGAAAGGAAAGGACACAAATATCCAAAATTAGAAATGAAAGGGGAGAAATTACCACTGATACCACAGAAATACAAAGGGTTATAAGAAAATATTATGAAGGACTTTATGCCACAAAATTTAACAACCTAG
>PVJL010019168.1:0-14381 GCA_004026885.1 Lyroderma lyra | reverse complement strand
CACACACACACACACACACACGCACACACTCACACACACGCACACACACGCACGCACACACATGAGCATGCACACATACACACACAGACACACGCGCGCGCACACACACGCACGCACACACCCGAGCGTGCACGTGTGAGTATGCACACCCAGAAAGCACGTTTTGCCAAAGGCCTGGCAACCAGAAAAGGAAGGGCCACTGCACTGGCCCGACAATGAAGCAATTCTTGGGAAAAGCTTATTATCTGGGAAATTCTCAAGGACCAGTGACGTCCTGGAAGCTTAGCACGACGAAGGTCACTTAGGGACTTCTCCTGCTGTGTGCCGGCAGTGCAGCCCTCACCGCGGGCAAAGTCTGCTCTGCAGTTCGGGGTTCCCCGCGCGGTGCTTCCTCCCCATGGTCTGTGTCCTCGCGCCACCGGAAGCTCCGTGAAAGCAGAGGTGGGGTCTGTGTCGCTCCCCCGTCTACTCGGCACACAGCACCGGTCAGACGGGGGGCTCTCCGTTAACCAGCACCCAAGCAACCTTGAGCTCTTTGCGGCTTGAGTTCCGGTTAATGAAGAGCCCACTTAGACCGGTCCAGCAGCTCCCACTCCCGGGGGCGGGCAAGGGTAGCAGGCGCGCCATGACGGAGAGGGCTGGCGGGACCCCTGTCTCGTCGATCTTTACGGGCTTCACAGGGGTCGGAGGAGTGTCCGGTGCGAAGGAGGGCAGCGCTGTGAACGAGCGAATCAGTGAATGAACACGCTCGGCGCCGGGGAACCCGCAGGCCCAATGATGGCCGCGGAGATCTGCCGCCCGAGTGGCATCTCGCCGTTGAGCTCCGTTTGCGAACACACCCCACGACGATCAGGTCCAGAGCTTTGACTCATCGGCGGAATGACAGCCCAGGTCGCCCCACTCCGCCTATCTGTTTACAAGGGTCACTGTCCTCCGTGTCCCCTAGCAGAGCAGGTTCACACACGTCCTTCCCAGGTCTGGTGCTGAGGGGATCGGGCCACCTCTGCCTCTCTGTGGCCATCTGTGTGGATGGAGCACGTGCCAGCAAGAGGAGGGGACAGGGGGCTCTTCGAATAAGCCAAGAGCCCGTCTTCTGGGGGCTCAATCGTGTGCTGTCCCCCGGAACGAAGCATGCCATCCCTGAGTTAATTCAAGCTGAGTCACTGACAGCAATCTGTCGGGCACAGGCCTCGTTCCGGTCTGTAAAGGAGTTCGACTACGGGTGACATGTTACGGTCCCTTCGGAGCCCGAGCAGTCGTGACCCCGAAAAGTCAAGGGCCTCCATCCTGCCCAGCGAACAACGGGGCATCGTCCCCCACCCTCTGTCTCTCTCCTTCGACCCCCCTTATTCTCACTGCCCTCTGCTGATCTGCAGGCACAGATGTGGGGGGCCGGGGGCTGGAAGACAGCAGCCCGTCCCAGGGGCTCGCTAGGCACGGTCCCCCTCCCGCCACCGGAAGGGACACGTCCTCCCAGATTCCCGGGGTTTCTCGAAGGCCCGTCCGGACTCCGCACGGACTCAGGGCCCGCCCCCAGTGAGCACAAGGCCAGCGAACAGGTGAGGACGGACTCACCTCTGAAGCAGCCCCGGGCCGAGCACATAGTTGCCGATGACAGAGCCGGATCGCTGCCTCCGTCCGGCCGGGGCAGCCGCTGCGTCTGCCCTCGCCGCCTTGTCCCTCTGCAGAGATACAAACGGCCCTCAGATCCACGCCACTGTCCCCCCCCCCCAGGACCCCCCACTTCCCCTGCAGTCATGGAGCCAGGGGCGCCAGCACGGAGCGCAGACCCCGAGGTCCCCCACGGCATCCTGCTGGGGCCACCGAGAAGCTGCAATAGGGCGAGTGAAGTAAGTGTGGGGTGCCCGGGAAGACTCCGTGGGGACAGAAACGACGCAGCTCTAATTCCCGCGTGGCTCCGGGTCTTCATCCTCAAAGCCCCAGGTGTGACAAAGGCACCAGCTCAGAGGGTCATGAACCCAGTGGCCCCTACACCTTCTAAGCCAGCGCAGGGTCTTTCAGACCTCGTGCGGATGCTGGGGTGCAGGTAAAGCACTCAGGCGTCTGTAATGGGGCGAAGAGGGGGTTTCCGAGCCGCCCTGCAATGCTCCCCGACGGATGTCTTTCCGGGAGATGGGGCGGGGGACTTAGATCACGGCAGGTCGCGGGGAGCAAGTTCAAGGGACTCGGCAATAAATTCAGCGTTACCTCCAACACGGTTAGAGCCATGGCCATCCCGAACAAACACGCGTGGGCCGAGCCGTGGTCTAACCGTGCAGCGGGGGCACTGGCTGCCAGGCAGTGGCAGACGAGAGGTGACGGGGAGACAAGGTCCTTCAGGGGGTCACAGCTGCCGGCCGGGGCACACCGAGCTCGGGGCTAAAGTTGGCCTTTGGCCCACCACGCGTGCACCACCGTCCAGCTCAGGGTTCAGGGCAGGACTCACCTTTCTAAGAGTCTTTTCAAACATTCCTACAATATGGGGAGGACAGGGGTTCCCTTTCCTCATGTGACAGTCGGGGACACGGGCCAAGGAGGCACATGACTTGCCCAAGGACACACATGAAATTCACGGTGTGACAATCATGACCATTAGAAAACTCACACCGATCCGCCCCGCCCCCAGTTGTTCTTCCCTTGGGGACATCCGACAGGTACCGTCTAAAGGGGACGAGGACAGCGGAGCGTGGAGCCGAGGTTTTGTGGCACGCAGGCCACAGTGCGGGGCCTTCGGTGAACACAGAGTTCTGTGCCATGTGGGGGCATATGTAGGTGTGGTGCTCGGGTGTGCAGGAGCAGGGGTCCCCCAAATCAGCGACGTGAATTGTGAGACCTGCCTTTTGAGTGCTGTGTCCCGTGGCACTGTGAAAAGGCCACCTTCTCATCACGAGATCCACGTTTCAGCGAAGGAAACCACGGTGAGCGTGGGGGTTCACGCGTGACCACGGCAGTTCAAGGGCACCACCTCATGGAGCCATTGCTGCATGCAGGGGATGCAGGACCCTCCCCGGTCATTTCTGTCACGTTACGCCAAGAGGACAGCGTGGGACGTCACAGAAAACGGCACGCTGTGGCCCAGGGGGCCACCCTGTGATTTTTGCTGTTTTCCGAAGAGTGTATGCCGTGGTCCCGCTCACACGGAAAGACGCCCCCGGGCCCTAAGGCTCAGGCTCTGCTGTCACTGGACCACAGTCCTTGTCCTCACCCGGGGGACAGGGGGCATCGGCCACTCACCTGGAAACGTATGTCCCTTTCATCCCGAAGATGCTTGTTCCTTTCCCTGGGGACGGAAAAGGGGGAGCTGGTCAAACACGGGGTTTGCCGTCAGTGGTCCCGACAGCAGCCAGGTGGGGTGTGGAAGGCCCCTGGGCACGAGGAACCTCTCTCCCTCGGGACTGCGGGTCATGGCACTTTGGGTGTGCATCAGCTCAAAGGCAGGGGACCCACAGAAGGGCTTTGTGACAGGACCCTGCCCCGGGCTGTGCTCTCACCAGGGGCGCCTCCCCCAGGGTCACGCCCATTGCACATGCTCCCTCCCTCCCTCCCTCCCTCCCTGTCCCCCTCCCTCCTTGTCCCCCTCTCTCTGTGGGGTGTTCATTCGTGCCTGCGTTCACTCAACAAGTGTCTCTGGGGACACATGCTCCAGGCCAGGCCCTCTTCCGGCCATTGAGGTCACACCCATGGACAAAAGGAAAAGGTCCAGCCCTCCGGGAGCCCGTACCGGGGCGCCCCGGGGTGGAGGGGTGTTTCTACAGGGCGGTCCGGGAGAACCTCGCCGAGGAGGCAGCGTCTGAGCAGGGACGTGAAGGACAGAGGTGGCATGCAGGTGTCGAGGGACAGGCAGACGGAATGGCGGAGGGCGAGCCAGTGGGCCGCGGCGAGAACGTGGAGTTTTACTCCGAAAGACAGAGGGAACCACGGGGCTGGGGGCTGGAGCGGACTGGGCGGGTCGGACTGGAGGCTTCCAAGGAGCCCCTCTCGGCGCTGTGCTGAGGACGGACGGCTGGTGACCACACTGGCCCCGCGGAGGGCGCGGTCAGAGGAGAATCACAGCGAAGGTCGCGGGCACCCCGGAGAGGCAGCTCAGTTTGGGCCGAAGTGCGAGCGAAAGAACCGCCGACCTCGTAGCGTTCTTCATTTTGGGTAATTTTTTTGTCATTACAAATGTTTTGCAAAGCCAACTACCGAAGGTTCTGATTCATTCATGTTAACGACGTTTTGGGGGGGTTGTATGTTCTTTGTTTTTGGTTTTTGTTTTTGCAATATCCCTGTTTCTGTTATTTGGTAAGAAAATTTGTTTTTTTCTTTATATTTCCCTGCTTAATAATTTCTAGACTGTAACTGCAAGTACATAAAAATCACGTTTTTTTATTGTAGTTGTCAAGTTTTTAATTTTTTTTTCACATTTCAGTGCATACTGCTAATGAACGTCTCTCTCGGATACACGCGACCTGCACTGTAGGTGATTGGACCGTCCGCCTCAGGGCTACGTGTTGGTCCTCGGTGTCACTTTCGTGGAGGAGTGGTAGAAAAACGGGGACAATGACTGTAAGTGTCACCAGCTCTTGTGAAAGTTTCGTTGAATGTGGTTAAAGAGACGGCAAGGCGCTGGACGGGGAAAGGACGACGGGGGACACGAACCAGGTGAGACACGTCGTCACGCGCCATGAGACACGTGACCTGTGTGTTACGTTTCCAAGTTGGGCTGAACCGCAGCAGCAATGTGTGGCATGACGTTCGCTCCGAAGACGGTGTCGAGCCAATGAACGCTGGCGTCACCACGCGACAGGCAGGACAGGCAAAGAAAATGCCGGAAGGTGGCTGTCATTCAAGGCGCGCAGACCATTTCGAAGTGGTGTTTGCAATTCGAGAACGTTCTCCTGACTTAACACCCCTTGACGTCTCCCTACGGGGGACCTTAAAAGACATCGTGTCCCGCAGAACAGTGGCCACACGGTGGTACTTGGGGAAGAACCTGAAACGTCAGGCTCAGCGATGCACGTGGACACGTTGGCCAGCCGCAGTCGCCATCATCAGAAGTGCCTGGACACTGATGGTGACCACTCTGAGCAGCTCTTGTCACTGCAGAGCCAAACGTGGCTTGTGTTCATCTTTGTTGCCGGTAAATACTGAGTATGACACTTTGAATACCGTGGGTTCCTTTCTGAAAACGTGCCCACGCTCTGCTGGCTCCTTCTGCACTTGCACGTCTCTCCGAAGGGCCAGCACAGCTGCTCGTAGCGGGGCCATCTCCCGGGCACCAACGGGGGGCGGGCACTGGGCCCGGTGGGCCGCGCGCGGCAGCCACGTGCCAGTCAGGGGCATCGGGCGGGCGGGCCGGCACACAGCCGGGGCCTTCGGAGCTGGTCGGGAGGGACACGGAGGGCACTGCAGGGAGCGTGTCGTGCCGGAAGGACCCTCCCTCTGCGTGAGCAGTGACAGCGGTGGCCTGGCACCTGGGCGAGGACCTGGGGGGCGCTGGGGGGTTGGCGGTGCCATCTCCCACGTTGTGCAGCCATCTCGATCCGGGAGCTTCCGGGAGTGTCAGCTTCCGCCCGCATCACGGCCCTGTTGTGACGGCCACTCCCTTCTGTCGTCTGGGTCTCCGGAGGAGCCTGTGAGATGGCCGTGAGGAGACGAAGCCCCCGGCGGGTTAAATCCACTGTCCAAGGTCACACAAGGTGACGGGGCGCAGTGCTGGGGCTTGAACCAGGCACACCTGGCTGCCAAGTGCATGGTCGTGACTTCCTGACGTTGCTTCCGTCTGCCCCGTGTGCCTTAGGAGGGCAGCCCCCTCCTGCCCCTGTGACATCCACGCCAGGGCCCTGACTCCACCAGCACCATTGCCACCCCTCCCCGCCCCCAACCATCTCTCTCTCTCTGTCCTCCACCCCTGCTCCCCGCTGCTCCCTGTCACCGTCTGTGGGGGGACAGCCTGCCGTGGGGACGTCCTGCACACTCCGGCGTTCAGCAGAGGACAGAGCTGGCGCTTGGTGACACAGCAGCAGCACACAGGGGCACGGGATGCTGCGCAAACGCTCGTCTCCACTGGGGAGACCCACACGTCTTTGCAGGGTGCTGCCTGCCTTGCCGTTCGGCCCTGCCCACGCGTGTGGAAGTGGCCCTGTCCTTCTGAGGACAACAGAAAAGGAGGGGGAAGCACACGCCCGCCCGTCCTTGGACGCGCTGTTCGCTCCCTGCCACTGGAGCCTCCTTCCTGACACTCCAGACCTTCTCTGGCACGGGTGACAGCCGGGCCACCCAGCAGCCCCTGCCATCGCCGTGGCCTGCGGAGGCTCGTGTGAACCCCGGGCGGAGGGCCACCAATCTGAGAGTTTCCCTTCGGTGGCATCGCGGATGTCAGGCGCAGTGACGGTACCTCGGCAGCGAACTGAACACCGAAAGCTTCGTGGCACCCGGTTCAGGATCTCTTGCCCTTGGCCGGTTGGAACCCGCGGACCCTGCGTTTCATCCCTGCTCCCCACGAGGGGCTGCGCAGGTGGCAGCACCGTCACCGAGACAGCCCCGAGGCGCCCCCCGCCCCGCCCCGCCGGCCGGGGGTTGCGTGTTGTCTGCCTGGGCTGCTCCCGCTCGTCCCAGACCGGCGCGCTAGGAGTGTGCGGCGGGTCGGAGGCGGCCGGGGCCCTGCGTCGCCGCACCTGCAGGCGGACCTCGGAGACGCTGCCCCCGGTCCCGAGCCCCCGCGCGGGTCCGACCTCGGGGACAGAGCACGGGCACCGCGACAGAGCGAGTCCCGTGGACTCGGGGCCTCCCCGGTGCCCGCCGACGTCCTGATGTCTAACCAGCACAACGCACAGGCCAGGGCCCGGCAGGCTCTCCGGTAACCGGAGCTCAGGCCGCCGGCGCTCTCAAGTGACCGACCGGCAGAAAGAAGAAATCTAAGACGCGCCGCGCTCACCAGGCTCGGGCCGTCCCCATCCCCGAGAGCGTCCCCAAGAGCGTCCCAAGAGTGTCCTGAGAGCGCACCGGCTCTGTTGCTAGGCAACGGCACCACCCTGTCGGCAGCGCGGTGCCCATATCTGCGCGCTCCTGCAGGGCTGCGCAAACCTTCGGTTTGCAAAACACGAAGCAAAGCCACGCAGCGGTCGGTGAGGACAGCGAAGCCACATGCTGCGCGCCGAGGCCTGTCCTCTTGAGGAGCATCACGGGAACCCAGCCAAAGCAAGGGGGTGGCGGACGGGGACCTCCGCTGGGTCCCCTGGCCGCAGCTGTGTCCCTGCCGCTGAATTCCGTCATTCCTCTCACACGGGCTCCTAGGAACGACGACCCTGCTGTCCCCAGTTCTGCTGAGCACGGAGGGGACACCACGGCTGGGACAGAAGACGCCCAAGACGTTCAGGTCCCTGCCACGTGAGCCAGTACCTTGCACAGCGCTTCGGGGGACGCCAGGACGGGGCGGGGCCCGCCCACAGGGCTATACACCGGAGGAGGAAGTGGGGTGCATGCGCACGGACAGGAGGAGGAAGTGGGGTGCGCACGTATGGACAGGAGGGGGAAGTGGGGTGCGTGCCCACGGACCAGACGGGGAAATGGGGTGCGTGCAGACGGACCGGAGGGGGAAGTGGGGTGCGCGCCCACGGACCGGAGGGGGAAGTGGGGTGCGCGCCCACGGACCGGAGGGGGAAGTGGGGTGCGCGCCCATGGACCGGAGGGGGAAGTGGGGTGCGCGCCCACGAACCAGAGGGGGAAGTGGGGTGGGCGCCCATGGACCGGAGGGGGAAGTGGGGTGTGCGCCCACGCACCGGAGGGGGAAGTGGGGTGTGTGCACACAGACCGGACACGGACAGGGGGCCATCCCTGTGTAGGCGAGTCGGTGCGGGGGAGACTCTCCGACTGCCTCCACAAACCTGCGGCGTCTGGGGTGCTGGCTCAGAAGGCAGACAGCCAGCGTGGACCCACCTCAGGAAATCCAGCTGCTTCAGGAGCCCCGACTTCTCCCGCTGCAGGCTCTCGGTCACGTGGTACACTTCCCTGGGGACGAAGGGGACAGCGGTGATGAGTGGCAGCTCCGGGGAAGGGAGCCACCTGGGGGTGGGGGTGGGAGGTGCTGCGTGGAGCCCCCATCCACACACACACACACACACACACCAGAACCAATGGGGGATGCTCCGCGCTGGGGACAGGGGCTTCACGGTTATAGCCTTCCTCGGAAAGCCCCCGCCCGGGTGGGCGTGCCGACAATGGCCATGACCTCGATTGATGGACACCCTACTCAGGAGGTGTCCAGGCTGCAGGATTCCCAGTGATCTGGGACGTCTGCTGTGGGATGTCCCTGGCGTCCCCTCGGGATGCATCTCTCGGGCCATCGGGCAGAGATGCTACACACGGGGGACCTTCAGCTGCTTCCAGCACCGTGTGAAGGTCAGGTGCATCGGGAATTGTGAGGAAGGGAGAGAGGCGGGGGGTGACATGGGCAGGGGCAGGGCCGGCGGGCAGCTTCGTGTTTGTATCTGTGTCCACCTCGTGGGCAGGCGGAGCCCACAAGTGTCCGCACAGAAAGAGGGCTGGGGAGGGAGGGAGGGGGCCCGCACCCCGCGGGGAAGAAAGGACAACACACAGAACAGGGTGACCCCGAAAACACGCCTTGCCCCACTCCACGGTTTTGCCTGCCACCCTCCCTCCGGGCTCTGCACGGCGGGTCACGCAGCGGGTCCAGGTCCCCGTGTAGGGGCCACCTTGTAGCCTGATCCATTCGTCGACTCTCCACAGGCTGTGCGGGTGTCTGGACGGTCCCTCTACGGGACTGGGCAAGGGCAGCCACCCCACTGATGTCGTCACGGAGCTGGTGACAACAGCCTCTGCCACCCGGGTAGACCCGTGACAAGCTTGGAATAATCGGATGCCTGGGGCGGGGTCTGAGGCGGGGTTTTCTCCCCCTTTGGAGTCACGACGCTAACAGACTGAGTCAAATTCCAAGCTCAGACAATCCTAATTAAGCCACCAAAGCTCCCCGGCTCCCGCAGAGCCGCAAACGCCTAACGTTTTATTACCAATTCGATGTAATTTCAACCTGAGGGAAAACAACGTACCCCCCGCCCCAAACTGGATCCCCACCCCCCCGTCCGGAGTGCTGCTCTGATTCCCAGGATCCCAGAAGCTTGTCGGCTGCCTCTGTGCCCCCTGCCCCGGGGGCCCAGCCGGCCTGGCCTGGCTTTGTCCCTGCCCCCCAACCCAGTCCTGCTTCTCTCTGGGGGTGGGAGGAGCTCCTCCCCAGCTCCTCGAAGACAGTCGTCCCTCAGTTCCTAAATAACAAGACGCTGCAGGACTCCCCTGGCCTGGCTTGCACGGCGGCAGCTGCTGGTCGGAGCTATACAAACGCACACGCACACACACGTCTACAGCACACGTCGCTGCAAGTGTGTGTCTGTCCACTGTCTAGTAAACATACGGCCAACTGTATGGAGATGACAGGCAGGCAGGTAGACAGATGGACATAGCAGATGACAGACAGACAGACAGCTGACCCTTGGACAGTGCAGGGGTTGGGGACAGCCACCCCCGTGCAGGTGAACATCGTAGACCTTACGTCAGGCCCCCTCTTACACGGGTTCCAGCGGAGATAATGCAGCTGACGACAGGCAGGTTTGAACTGCTCAGATTCACTTGCACGCGCTAAGCAGACCCGCGTGGCCAGGAGTCATTTGCACACGCGCACGCACACACGCGCACGCACACGCGCACGCACACACGCGCACGCACACACGCGCACGCACACACGCGCACGCACACGTGCACGCACACACGTGCACACACACATGCAGCACTCAGACTCGTCCGTGTTAACAGAAAGCAGAGCATTTCTGAAACAGTAAGTAATGGCACTTGGAGAGCTGGCTCGGCGCCCTTTGACGTCCCTCTAACCTAGACACGCTACGCGTCTGTGTCTGGGGACAGAAAGACACCGAACGGGCCATTTTTCACGGGGAGAACTGTTGCTTTTGTTTTCCGGAGACGGATCGGGGGCCCACGCCAAGTCGAGGGAAACACGCAGGGAAATGCACGCAGGGTGCGTGACTGCTGCGTAAATGAAAACGGTGTGCGTGCACCTGTGCACGTGCACATCCACAGAAAGCTCTGGAAGGACCCCCCCAAGGAAGCATGCCTGGTGACCCCTGGGCGACTGGAGGCCAGGACGGATGCGGTGGGGGCGGGCAAACATCTTCTTGAGCACCCACCCTTTGGTGCTGTGTGAATCGCGAGCCCCCCACCCCCACCCCCCACCCCCGCCATCCAGGCTCCGCCCACGGCGAACGCTAACCAGCAAGCAAAACAGGGAGGCGGTCTGTCCGGCTCATCGCCTTCCAGTACCTTCCCTGCTGGATGGTTCTTTCTTCGTATTATTTTAAAGTCTAGTTCTCCTGCTCGGGGCATCTTCAGGGAAGAGGAAACTTCATCCTGCCCCTTCAGACTTCTGATACACGAGGAAGTCTGTTTATCTCCAAGTCTCCCCGGGGCAGCGCCCGGGAGCAAGCCGTGGTCGGCAGAACAGGCACTCCTTGGCTGTGCTGCTCCGGGCTGGTCGCTATGCCTCTCTGAGCCCCTTCCTTTATACAAGGAGGAGGGAGATTGCAGCCCGCAGGTCCTGCCTCAGTCCTGCTGGTCTGGGATTCTATTCTACAGGGAATAGCCGCGCCTCTCGGGCCCTTGTCTCCTCACCTCCTTGACCAGGACACGCGCCCCGGGGACCCAGCTCTCTTGCTGTCTGTGCAGGACTCGCCCAGTTTAACCAAAAGGAGTGCTGAAGGCTCATGTCCCTCTTCCTCCTCACCCCTCCCCCTTCTCCGATCCTCCCTTCAGGGGGTGGAGAGGTGAGGAGAGAAGGGCCCCTGCCCAGCAAGCTGACTTCTATAGCTGGGCACCAAAAGCAGGTCACCAGCCAGCCAGGCCGTGAGACACGTGGGGTTCCCCCGCCCCCCACACTGGCCCACACAGACGAACGCGAGCGGGAAAAGAAATGGGCAGAGCGGGAGTGAAGATTCCAGCGCCCCGCCCCACGGCCCATCCAAGTACGTCAACCTCAGAAGTCTCCGGGCGTCCCTTGCGTCCCCCTTGGTCTCCCAGGTCAATCAACTAGGCCAGGCCTGTGTGGTCTGTCCGCTCGCCCAGCACTCCCCACGGGTCTGCGTTGTATTTGTGGGTTGGATGACACGTCACGCTAATGACCTAGTAAATCTTCCGAGAACAGGGCTGCGTGTTTCGTGTCGTCCTAGGGAGGGCTCAGCACAGCGCTGGCCTGCTAAACAGTCTCAGATCGCAGACGAGACCTCGGGGGCCAAGCAGCCCCGATCCCCACTCCCTGGGCCAGGGGACGGGGTCTCCGGGAGCGGGCAGTGTGCGCTCACCGCAGGGAAGGGGGCGGGGGCGGGGGGAGCGGGGACAGGGCCGCACTCACAGCTCCTTGTCCTGGTGCAGCCTGTGGACCTCCTGCTGCAGGCTCTGCAGCTGCTGCTGGGCCTCCTGCAGCTCCTGGCTCGTCCGCGCCAGCTCCCGCGCCAGCTCCTGGTTGCTCTGCTTCAGCTGGGCGTTCTCGGCCTTGGTCTCGTGCTTGTCGATGTGCAGGGCCGTGCACTGGCCTTCCAGCTGGAAGGGGAAGTGGGGGCGCAGAGGGGACCCGTCAGGCCGGCCTGCTCTGGCCTCGCCTCGCGTCGTCCCTTGGGGGGGAGGGGACCGTCGCTGCCACCCTCACGGCCCTCCAGCCCCCGCACACTCCGTCCGGATCCTTCTTTCCCTGGTATACACTTCCGGAGGCAGGAGAAGCTTCCAGAGCACCTCTCATCACGCCTCTGTCTACTGGGAAAGGCAACGCAACACCTGTCTGCGTCTCTGAACCCAGCAGCGATGACCGTCATCCTGTCCCCGATGGCCCTGCGACCTGCCTTCCGCCCCTCCTCCTGCCCTGCAGGCCCACATCCTGCCCTTGGCCATCCATAGAGACGGGACCGGCCGAGTGGCACCTGTGTGGCCCACCATCCCCATCCTGAGTGCGGACAGTAAATCGGCTTGGTACCTCTCCTCCTGGCTAACCGGGCCACCCCGGTCACCTAGAGGACATGCGTGTGGTGGCCAGGAGCCCCGCAAACCCCCAGGAAGGTGCTAAAACGGACCCAGCAAAAGGTCCCCTTCCCCATGCCCAGCATCAGCGTAGGGCCGGCTCCTCCGGCCTGGGGACCGTGCCAGGCCCCCCGCCCCCGCCCCACTGGACGGAAGGTCACAAATTCAGTTCAGCGGTGGGGAGGCCCGCGGGGTCCTCCCGGGGCGCCTGTGCCACCAGGCAAACCCTCAGTAATGACACCGAGTGGCCGTCGTTCACGGGAGAGACGTGTCCTAGTGAGGAGCGAGGGCCACCTGCAGAAGGGGGTGGCAGCAGCCCCCCGCGGAGGAAGCCACAGCCCCAAGCCTGGGCAGTGAAGTCGGCGACGGAAACATTGACCTTCAGAGAGCCTCTTCCGGCTGGGGGCACCCTCGGCCATCTGGGCAGGCAGGGGTCTGTGTCCCTCGTCCCTCAGCAGCCCCCAGCTCTGCTCTCACACGGGGTGAGGAGGGAAGCTAACGTCCTGCCGTGCGGGTGGCGCCCCGGCACCGATTTGTGACAAGGTCTGCAGACGCCTCAAGGGAGAAGTCTCAGCCCCTTTTCAAGTCCAACGCCTGGCCTGGGAGAAGCCTTCATCTGGGGCTGCCCTGCGATGTCCCCACGGGGGGACATCCTCTGGGCAGCTAACGGGTCCTTCTCAGGGGCAGAGCACAGCGTCCGTAGGCGACAGGCCGGGAGGCAGAGCTGGAGCCCGAGGAGAGGGCGGCGTGGGGGCCGGACGCGGGGGGACACGGACAGGGGCGTACCCACCTGCTTCTGCCGGTGGGCCAGCTGCTCCAGCTCCTGCTCCTTGGACACCAGCTTCTGCTCCAGCTCCTGGCTGCGGGCCTGGAACCTCCCCGTGTCCTGCCAAGCCACACAGACACGCGTGAGGCCCACAGGCCCCTGGGGCAGGGGCCGAGTCCCCCTGCATCGGCTCAGCCCTGCTGTCGGACTTTGGGGCCCTCGGGGAGCTGCCGGCCGGGGTGGGGGGTGAGGCCCAGTGACACGGAGACAGTGCGCTGCTCAGGACGGCACGACCGGTCCACGCAGCCCCTCAAAACGCGTCGGGGGCCAGGACAGGGGCCTCGGCTCCCGTCTCAGGGCCGGCCTCCTCCTCTATGGACTGGGGGTGGACTTTGCTTCCCACGGGACTTTCCGTTCCACCTTGGACGTTGTCATCTGATCCCTTGAACGGCCCTGCGTCTGCAAATAACAGGTGTGTCCCTTCTGGATCTAGGTCCTCACGGTCCCCCCGCTGGGACGGAGGCTTCCCAGCCTCCGGAGGTCCCTCCCCACTCAGGTCCTGACAACGAAGGTGTGAGGGGACCCTGTTCTGGCAGGAAGGGGGACGTGTGTGTGACGTCAGGAGGCCTGACGCTCTTGGCAGGGCCGGGCTCGGTGGGAGGGTTCCGAGCTGGGCGTCGGGGGACTTGGGCTCCGGCGCTGGCCCAGCCCGAGGAGCGAGCTTCCCAGAACAGAGACAAGGGCCCCCGGGCCCCCTGCCGCCCTCCACGCGCCTGACGCAGGAGGAGGAGAAGCCATCGTAACTGTCACGGAAGCCACTCAGGGAGCCCCCGCGTGTCCTGTGGCGGGGAGGGACTCGGTCCCCAGGGGCACGGCCCGGGGAGGCGGCGTGTGGGGACGGCCCTGTCCTGGCTGGAGTGCTGGGCAGGACGCCAAGCAGCAGAGCGGGGCAGCAGGCCGTGGGACGCCTCTGTTCAAAGGCTTGGGGTGTCCTGGCCTCCCGGCAGGTCGCCGCCGCTTGCTTTCAGGCGGGTGACGGTCCCCACGTCCACCTCAGGCAGCGGCAGAGGCAGGCCTGACGAGGCGGTTCCTCGTCCTCCCCTTTGGGGACACAGGACTCCCTCCATGTGCTCACGGCGCTCACGGCTGGGCAGATGCGGCCACCCCCACGGGGGCCTGCGCATGTCCCTGCCCCTGAGGGGACTATCGTCCTGGAGCCGAGTGCACCAACGCCTGACGTGTCCGTCCTGCTCGCACCAACGGCCGATCACAGAGCCAAGAGCCCAGCCCTGGCCGCAGGCGCCGGCCTCCCCTCGGCGGCGCAGACCATACCCCCTGTCCTCGCGCTGCGGCCGGGACAAGCCTGCGTACCCAACGGCCAGGCACACTGCGCGCCTCCATGTCTGGGAAACAGCGTACATCCGAGCACTGAGCCCGCAGGGCACCTGGCTCTGAGAAGGGGGACGCAGGGGGTGGGCAAAAGGGCGCAGTGGCCTGGTGCGGTCGCCTTCTGGGGGACTCGGGTGTCCTTGAATGGTCCCTC
>PVJL010019167.1:0-14401 GCA_004026885.1 Lyroderma lyra | reverse complement strand
GAATCATATATGCAAAAAATGAACTTGAGCTGTGAACTCTCTCCATATACAAAAATTAACTCAAAAAGGATTAAAGACCTTCATATCATACCTGCAAAAATAAACAGTATAGAAATAAACATTGGTACTAAACTTATAGACCTAGGACTGAAGGAAGACTTTGTGAACCTGACCTCAAAGGCAAGGGAAGTAAAAGCAAAAATAAATGAATGGGATTTTATCAAACTAAAAAGCTTCTGCACAGGAAAAGGAACCATCAACAAGGCAAAGAGACAGCCAAGAGAATGGTAGAAAATATTTGCAAATGATGCATCAGATAAGGGTCTAATATCTAAAATATGTAAAGAACTAATAAGACTTAATTGCAAAAATACAAACAACGCAATTTTAAACCGGGCAGTAGAACTAAACAGGCACTTTGCCCACGAAGAAGTACCAATGGCCAGCAGACATATGAATAAATGCTCAACCTCATTAGCTATCAGGGAAATGCAAATCAAAATCACAATGAGGTATCACCTCACACCTGTTAGAATCGCTATTATCAACAAGAGAAGAAATAACAAGTGCTGGACAGGATGTGGAGAAAAAGGGACTCTGGTACACTGCTGGTGGGAATGAAAACTGGTACAACCACTGTGGAAGGCAGTGTGGAGGTTCCTCAGAAAACTGGGAATGGAGTTACCATTTGACCCAGCAATCCCTCTTCTGAGGGGTCTACCCAAAAAAACCTCAAAACTTTCATACACAAAGACTTATGTACCCCAATATTCATTGCAGCTCTGTTCGCAGTGTACATAACATGGAAACAACCAAAGTGCCCTGCGACAGATGACTGGATAAAGAAGCTGTGGTACATATACACAATGGAATATTACTCAGCTCTAAGAAAAGATGAAATAGTGACATTTGCAACAAAATGGATGAACCTGAAGATCATCATACTTAGTGAAATAAGTCAGATAGAAAAAACAAAGAACTGTATGACTTCACTCATATGCGTAATAAAAAACTGAAAGTAACAAAGTGATAAGAAATGAAGAAACAAATAACCAACCCATGGACATAATCAATAGTTCAATGTTTATTTGGGAATGAGTGGGTTAGGGAGAGGAAAAATGGGAGGGCGTGTGGGAGGACGGAGGGGAAGCTAAATATATGGTAATGGAAAGAGAACTCACACTGGGTGGTGAACTTATTATACAATAAGTTGACAATGCACTGTAGAATTGTATGCATGAAACCTATATTATGCTTGCTAATAGATGGCACCCCAATAAGTCTAACAAAAAAAATGAATTTAAAAATTTTCTTCCAATGTTTTAAATATCCAATGATCTTCATATAAGGTAGGCCTTATCAACATGTGGCCCAGGATGGCTTTGAATGTAGCCCAATACAAATACTTAAAATGAAATATTTTGCGGAATTTTTTGGTTATACCTTATGAGCTATTGTTAGTGTTAGTGTATTTTATGGGTTAATCAAGAGAATTCTATTTCCAATGTGGCCCAGGGAAGCCAAAGTGTTAGATACCACTCACGTAAACGATTGTCCTTTAGTGAAAGTTATCATTCAAAACAACTGTTTAACTCAACACTTCTATTCGTCTCAAAGTTATGTTAGTCCTTTGCTTGGTAAATCCTGATTTTTCTTTTGCTTTTCCTTAGGAGTATTCTACAAGATGACACAATTATTTTATTGAAATTTGATTCTTCACGTAATATTGCCAGATTTTTATTAAATTTGAAAATTGAAATAAAGTTAGATGTTAAATGAAATCCAGCATAGTAATTGTTTTTATGTGTCCCACATGTTCTGAAGAAGGAACTGTGAATTTGTGCAGATGATAATGATTAGACAGCAAAAGAGTTAATACAAATAAACTTGAGGGGGCTAGCAGGAATCAAGTTTAGCTGAGCTTAGATAGCTACAAATAAAAGAACTCATGTGGCTACTACTCTGTCTAAAGTGAGCCTGATCTTGGAAAACAAGCTTACCTGAACTTGGCTAGCTGCAAAGAAATGTTTACTGTGGCCCGATTCCATCTGTGATTTTTTTACAGGTGATCACATCTTGATATTGTAGAATCTGCCTGTACATTTTCTGTGTAAGAAGAGCTAACCCAAAGTTCAGGGCAACTGTGTGCCTTGGACTCTGCTACATTAATCTGCCATACCCATACTTCTCTCTTTGAATCAAATCTTCCAACTTGGATTTTCAGATCCCTCATGAACTTTTCACATTCTGTCAATAGTCAGGGGCATCCAATAACCAGAAGAGAAGACATTACATGATTGTTGCTGGTTCCACAAATTAAATATAACCTTTTAATTTTGTTGATGTTCATAAAAATCTCTTCAATTCTTGGAGGTTGGAGGGAAAGATGGTGACTGTAGAGGAGGTCCCTAAATCCTCTCCCAGAAAACACAATTGAACAGCCCCCAGGATCCAAGAAAGGGCCTCTGAGTGACAAAAACAGCAGCTGAGGAATCCATGTATTGCAAGTAAACACCTGAAGGTTGGGGAGAATGGGGCGAGTCTGAGAGAGGGGAGGGATCAAAGACAGATTGCAACAGGTCCTGATCGTGGGTGACCATGCAGGAGCAGTGCAGTGCATGGGAGGGGGAGAGGACAAGAGGTGACAAGAGGAAAAGCCCTGGCAAAGTGGCAGAACAGCAGGAGTCATTGGGTAGCCGGGCTAGGGACCTGGAATTTGGAGCAGCGAGTTGGGGACAGAGCTTGGGAGCCAGCCTCTGAAACTTTTGAGTGGTAGCAGGTCAGAGCAAGGACTCTGAACTGCAGAAACAACATTATGGCTCTTGGCTCTCTTGGGAAACTCAACGCAGGCTCGCTCGGCTCCTGCGCAGTACTGGGGTTACTGGTCGCAGCCTTCAGTTCCTGGTTGCTGCCCACTGCGGGGGCTAGCCAGCAGCGAAGCGGACAGTGCACGAACCCTGCACTAGGCTGCGGCTTCCATTCCTGCCCTCTGTGAAGGTTGACCTGCTGCTGGCTCTTCTCGTGCAGCTCCTGCATGGGGTTCAATTTCCATACGGCCCGCTGCAAAGACAAACTGGCTCCCTTTCTACCGTGGGGTCATTACAACAGCTTCGGACTTGTGTGCATGCCTGCTCGCAAGCCCCTGGCTCCTAAAAGCTTTTCGAGTCCACAGACTCTGTCCCAACCCTTGATCGCTAGAGCAGGCCTCTAAAGAAAGGCGTTTTTTATAGCATTCGCCCCATGCAGCAGGAGCAGCCTCGGTCCACATCACCCAGCTTCCCCAGCATAGGGCTGAATAAGGAGTTGTCACAGTGTGACTTTTCTTGGCATCTTTCCTTTCCTACAGCCTCTTCAACCAACTAAATGCGGGAAGCAAAGGGACCATGACAGATGCAGACCATCTCTAAATGTAGCAGGACACCCGAAACAAGAAATGGACAAACCTTCTCTCCTATAACTTGCCCCCCACAAGGCCACCTTGTGTCTGCTCTACACCAGGACTCCACAAAAGTATCAATCTGGGCTTTGGTGCCCTACTTCTGAACATAACACCCTCATGTCAGTGAGGAATAACTCAGCAAACAGGATGAATTCCTTAAAACTAAAACTACTCAGACGGATCAGGAAATTTATCAAGACATCATCTTAGATCTAGAAGTTTCTGGAATAAGTGACAGAGAAGTTCAAGTAGCCATTCTAAAGGCTCTGTGAGAAATGAAAACATACTTGCAGAGCACCATGGCTGATATATACAACATAAGAAAGGAGATGAAAGACATAAAAAAGCTCCATGAACAAAAGGAACAATTTAAGAAAGAAATTCAAACCCTAAGGAAGATTGACATAGAAATTTGAGAGATAAATAATACCATAAAATAAGTGAGAAACCAAATACTGCCATAGGAAACAGGGCCAACCACATGGAGGAAATAATTAGTGATATTGAAGATCAGAATATGGAAACAGCTAAGAAAGAGGAAGGGAGGGAATATAGCAGCAAAAGGATTAAAAGAATTCTGCAAGAACTATCTGACTTCATGAGACAAAAGAGATACAGGATAATAGAAATCAAAGAAGGGGTAGAGCATTCTACAGAGAGCACACTCAAACAAATAATATATGAGAATTTCCATACCAACGGAATGATCTGGAAACGCAAGTTCAAGAAGAAAACAGGTCCCCTGTATACCTAAACCCTAAGAGATCTTCTCCAAGACACATGGTACTAAAGATATCCAAACTTAAGAGAAAGAGACAATTCTCAAGGCAGCCAGGGAAAGAGGAATGATAATTTTTAGAGGAAAACACATTGGGATGGCATCATATTTTTCAATAGATGTACAGCAAGCCAGAAGAGGGTGGAATCCAATATACAAAAACTGAAAAAAGAGGAACTTATAGCCAAGAATAATTTATTTAGCAATATTATTTTTCAGATATTAAGGTGGAATAAAAACCTTGTCAGACACACAGAAGCGAGGGAATTTGCCAGGACAAGGCCAGCACTCCAGGAAATAATGAAGGAGTCTCTTCACTCTGAAACAAAACATTAGGAAAAATGGAACAAAGTTGGGGCAACAGGAAAGAAACAAAAATAAAACAATTCAAACAAAGAAAAAAGTAATGGTCACAGGAAATCCTCCTATATCGATCATCACTCTAAATGTTAATGGACCGAACTCACAAATAAAAAGACACACAATAGCAGGCTAGATTGAAAAACAGAATCTATCTATGTGCTGTCTTCAAGAAAAACACCTCAGCCTTAAGGAAAAACACATGCTCAGAGTGAACAGGTGGGAAACAATACTTCAACAAAATGGTAACCAGAGAAAAGCAGGAGTTGCCATACTTATACATAATGAAATAAATTTCGGTTAAAAGGGAGAGTAAAAGACAAGGACGGACATTACATAATGATACAAGGCACAATACAACAACAATAGTACTTGACACTAATTAATATATATGCTCCTAACCAGGATGCACCATAATAGAGAAAGATACTACTAACAGATATGAAAGGACAGACTGATGAATACACAATCATTGTGGGTGACTTAAAAACCGTACTAACAGCCATGGACATATCATCCAAACAGAAAACGAATAAGGAAACATCAGCACTGAATGACACATTACAGCAATTGGCCATAATTGATATTTGCAGGACATTTCATCCATCAAAAGGAGACTATTCCTTCTTTTCTAGTTCACATGGAACATTCTCAAAGATATCTCACATGCTGGGACACGAAAGTAGCCTCAGCAGGTTCAGGAAGATTGAAATCATACCATATCTATCCTAAGATGACCATGCTTTGAAATTGGAGACCAACTGTAAAAGGAAAGCAGAAGAAAACTCGTATCTATGGAGATTAAGAACAGCTCATTTAAAAAGGACTGGATAAAAGAACAATAAAAGATGAGATTAAAAAATATATACAAATTCATGACAATGAAAACACAACATACCAGAATTTTTGGGACACAGCGAAAGCAGTGATAAGACGGAAATTTATATCAATGCAGGCCTGTCTCAAGAAACAAGAAAAACAACAAGGAAACAACTTAACATACCACCTTAAAGAACTAGAAATAGAAGAGCACACAAAACCCAAATTCAGCAGAAGAAAAGAAATAATAAAAATTAAAGTAGAGCTATACAAATTAGAGAACAAGAGGACACTAGAAAAACATAATATTACAAACAGCTGGGTCTTTGAGAAAGTCAACAAAATTGACAAAACCTTGGCGAGACGAATCAAAGTATGAAAAGAAAGGACACAAATATCCAAAAATAGAAATGAAAGGTGAGAAATTAACACTGATACCATAGAAAAACATAGAATTATAAGAAAATCTTATGAAGAACTTTATGCCACTAAATTTGACAACCTAGAAGAAATGGACAATTTTCTAGAACCTTATAGCTTACCTAGATTCAACTAAGAAGATCTCGATAATCTAAATACAACATTTCATAGTGAAGAGATTAAAATGACTATTCATTATCTACCTAAAGAAAAAACCATGGACCAGCTAGTTTCATCAGTGAGCTTACCAAGCATTCAAATAATAATAAACACCTATCCACCTCAGACTCCTCCAAAAATTTGAAGAAGAATCAATATTTCCTAACTCGTTTTATGAGGGCAACATTACTCTAATACAAAAGCCTGGAAAAGACATTACAATGAAAGAAAACTATAGACCAATATCTCTGATGAACACAGATGCAAAAATTCTTAACAAAATATTAGCACACAGAATATACCGATGCGTCAAATAGATCATACATCAAGATCAAGTGTGATTCATCCCAGGAGCACAAGGATGGTTCAACATACCAAAATCAAACAATGTGATACACCATAGAAACCAAACCCAATATAAAGTATGTATGACCATTTCCATTGATGCAGAAATATCTTTCAAAAAGATACAGCATCCATTTATGATCAAAAGACTAAATAAAATAGGTATAGAAGACAAGCATCTCAACATAATAAAGGCCATATATGACAATGGGGAAAAACTGAAGCCTATTCCCTTAAAATCAGGAACAAGACAGAGATGACCCTGTAACCACAGTTATTGAATATAATAACGGAAGTTCTAGCCACAGCAATCTTGCAAGAGAAAGGAATCAAAGGTATCCAAATTTTGAAAGAAGGGGTCAAATTGGCACTATTTGCTGATGACATGACGCCTTATATAAAAAATTCCAAAGATTCTACCAGGAAACTATTACAAGAAATAAACGAATATAGTAAAGTCGCAGGATACAAAATAAATATGAAAATATCAAGAGCATTCCTATATACAAACAACAAATCCACAAAAAAGAAATGAGGGTATCAATTACC
Organism: Lyroderma lyra; assembly: GCA_004026885.1. NCBI lineage: Eukaryota > Metazoa > Chordata > Mammalia > Chiroptera > Megadermatidae > Lyroderma > Lyroderma lyra. The sequence continues at coordinate 7,532 of PVJL010019167.1, read as the reverse complement.
TTTGCTATCAAAACAAAATGAATGAAATACCTGAGAATTAAGTTAATGAAGAAAGTGTCAGACCTATACACAGAAAAGTACAAGACACTCTTGAAAGAAATTGAAACAGACTTTAAGAGGTGGAAAAATATCCCCTGTTCAATGATAGGAAAATTTAACATTGTTAAAATGGACATTCTGCCTAAAGCAATCTACATATTTAATGCAATACCCATGAAAATCCCACAATCATACTTTCATGAAATAGATAAAAGAATTAGTAAATTTATATGGAACCATAAATGACCTCCAATGGCCAAAGCAATACTACATAAAAAGAATAAGGCTGGTGGCATTACATTCCCTGACTTCAATTTCTATTTCAAAGCATCAATACTCAAAACAGCTTGGTACTGGCAGAAAAACAGAAATATAGACCAATGGAGTAGAACTGAAAACCCAGAAATAAACCCACAAATTTATGAACAAATAATTGTCGATAAAGGATAAAAAAACATACAACGAGGAAAACACAGCCTCTTTAGTAGGTGGTTTAGGGAAAACTGAATCATATATGAAAAAAATGAACTTGAGCTGTAAACTCTCTCCATATACAAAAATTAACTCGAAATGGATTAAAGACCTTCATATCATACCTTCAACAATAAACTGTATCGAAGTAAACATGGGTACTAAAATTATAGACCTAGGACTGAAGGAAGACTTTGTGAACCTGACTTCAAAGGCAAAGGAAGTAAAAGAAAAAATAAATGATTGGGATTTTATCAAACTAAAAAGCTTCTGCACAGGAAAAGAAACCATCAACAAAGCAAAAAGACAGCCAATTAAATGAGAGAATTATTTGAAAATGATGCATCAGATAAAGGTCTAATATCTAAAATACATAAAGAACTAATAACACTTAATAACAAAAATACAAACAACCCAATTTTAAACCGGGCAGAAGAACTAAACAGGCACTTCTTCCACGAAGAATTACAAATGGTCAACAAACACATGAAAAAATGCTTAAACTCATTAGCTACCAGGGAAATGCAAATCAAAATCACAATGAGGTATTACCTCACACCTGTTAGAATGGATATTATCAACAAGAGAAGAAATAACAAGTGCTGGAGAGGCTGTGGAGAAAAAGGGACTCTGGTACACTACAGGTGGGAATGAAAACTGGTACAACCACTGTGGAAGGCAGTGTGGAGGTTCCTCAGAAAACTGGGAATGGAGTAACCATTTGACAAAGCAATCCCTCTTCTGGGGGCTCTACCCAAAAAAAAGTGAAAATCTTTGTACACAAAGACTTAAGTACCCCAATGTTCATGGCAGCGCTGTTCACAGTGGGCATAGCATGGAAACACCAATGTGCCCTGTGACAGATGACTGGATAAAGAAGCTGTGGTACATATACATAATGGAATATTACTCAGCTCTAAGAAAAGATGAAATAGTTTCATTTGCAACAAAATGGATGGACCTGAAGATCATCATACTTAGGGAAATAAGTCAGACAGAAAAAACAAAGAAGTGTATGACTTCACTCGTATGCGGAATATAAAACTGAAAGTAACAAAGAGATAAGAAATGAAGAAACAAATAACCACCCCATGGACATAATCAATAGTTCAATGTATATTTGGGAATGAGTGGGTTAGGGAAGGAAAAAAGGGGAGGGGGTGTGGGAGGACGGAGGGGAAGCTAAATATATGGTAATGGAAAGAGAAATCACACTGGGTGTTGAACTTATTACACAATAAGTTGACAATGCACTGTAGAATTGTATGCATGAAACCTATGTTATCCTTGCTAACAGATGTCACCCAAAGATGTCTAACAATAAAAATGAATTTAAAAATTTTCTTTCAATGTTTTAGAAGTAAAATATCCAATGAGCTTCATAGAAGGCAGGCCTGAACAACTTGTGGCCCAGGATGGCTTTGAATGAAGCCCAATACAAATACTTAAAATGTAATATTTTTGGGCATATTTTACTTAGAGCTTATGAGCTATTGTTAGTATTAGTGCATTTTATGGGTTAACCAAGACAATTCTATTTCCAGTGTGGCCCAGGGAAGCCAAAGTGTTAGATACCACTCACGTAAACGATTGTCCCTTAGTGTAAGTGATAATTCAAAACACCTGTATAACTCAACACTTCTATTCTACTCAAAATTCTGTTAGTCCTTTCCTTGGTAAATCCTGATTTTTCTGTTGCTTTTTCATAGGAAATTTCTAAAAGTTGACACACTTATTTTATTGAAATTTGATTCTTCACAGTAATACTGCAAGGTTTTAATTAAATTTGAAAGTTGAAATAAAGTTAGATATTAAATGAAATGCAGCATAGTGATTGCTTTTATGTGTCCCACATGTTCTCAAGAAGGAACTGTGAATTTGTGCAGATGATAATGATTAGACAGCAAAAGAGTTAATAGGAATAATCTTGAGGGGGCTAGCAGGAATCAAGTTTAGCTGAGCTTAGTTAGCTACAAATAAAAGAACTCATATGGCTACTGCTCTGTCTACAGTGAGCCTGATCTTGGAAAACAAGCTTACCTGATCTTGGCTAGCTGCAAGGAAAAGTTAACTGTGGCCCGATTCTACATGAGATATTTTACAGGTGACCACATCTTGGTATTGTAGAATCTGCCTGTACATTTTCTGTATAAGAAGAGCTAACCCAAATTTCAGGACAACTGTGAGCCTTGGACCCTGCTACATTAATCTGCCATGCCCATACTTCTCTCTTTGAATCAAGCCTTCCAACATGGATTTTCAGAACCCTCATGAATTTTTCACATTCTGTCAATAGTCAGGGGCATCCAATAACCACAAGAGAAGTCATTACATGACTTTGCTGATTCCACAAATTAAATATAACCTGTTAATTTTGTTGATCTTCTTAAAAATCTCTTCAATTCTTGGAGGTTGGAGGGCAAGATGGTGACTGGAGAGTAGGTCCCTAAAGCCTCTCCCAGAAAACACAACTGAACAACCCCCAGGATCCAAGAAAGGGCCTCTGAGTGACAAAAACAGCAGCTGAGGAATCCATGTATTGCAAGTAAACACCTGAAGGTTGGAGAGAAGGGGGTGAGTCGGACAGAAGGGAGGGATCAAAGACAGATCGCAACAGGACCCGATCATGGTTGACCATCCAGGAGCACTGCAGTGCATGGGAGGGGGAGAGGACAAGAGGTGACAAGAGGAAAAGCCCTAGCAAAGTGGCAGAACAGTGGGAGTCATTGAGTATCTGGAATGGGGAGCTGCAATTTGGAGTGGCGAGTTGGGGACAGAGCTAGGGAGCCAGCCTCTGTAACTTTTGAGTGTTAGCAGGGCAGAGCAAGGACTCAGAACTGCAAAGACGACATTATGGCTCTTGGTTCTCTTGGGAAACACTACGCAGTCCCGCGTGGCTCCTGCGCAGGCCTGGGGTTCTTGGTCGCAGCCTTCAGTTCCTGGTTGCTGCCCACTGTGGGGGCTAGCCGGCTGCGAAGCTGAGAGTTCAAGACCACTGCACTAGGCTGCGGCTTCAATTCCTGCCCGCTCTGAAGGTTGACCTGCTGCTGAGTCTGCTCGTTCGGCTCCTATTTGGGGCTGCAGTTTTCATAGGGCCTGCTGCCAGGACAAACTGGCTCCCTTTCTACTGTGGGGTCAAAACAACAGTTTCGGACTTGTGTGCATGCCTGCTCTCATGCCCCTGGCTCCTAAAAGCTGTTCGAAAGCACAGACTCTGCCCCAACACTTGGTCGCTGGAGCAGGCCTGGAAAGAGAGGCGGTTTTTAAAGCATTCGCCCCAGCCAGCAGGAGTAGCCTCGCTCCGCATCACACAGCTTCCACAGCATAGAGGAGTGGTCCCAGTGTGCGTTTACTTGGCCTCTGTCCTTTCTTACAGCCTCCCAAACCAATTAAATGTAGGAAGCAAAGGGATCATGACAGATGCACACTGACTCCAAATGTAGCAGGAGAACAGAAATAAGAAATAGACAAATCCTCTCTCCCAAAATTTTCCCCCCACAGTGCCACCTTGTGTCTGCCCTACACCAAGACTCCACAAAAGTCCAATCTCTGCTTTGGTGCACTACTACTGAATATAACGCCCTCATGACAATGAGGAAGAACCCAGCAAACAGGATGTATCCTGAAAATTAAAACTCCTCAAAATATCAGGAAATTTATCAAGACAGCATCTTAGATCTAGAAGTTAATGGAGTAAGTGACAGAAAATTTCAAGTCGTCATTCTAAAGGCTCTGAGTGAAATGAAAACACACTGGCAGAGCACCATGGCTGAGATAAACAACATAAGAAAGGAGATCTAGGACATTAAAAAAAAAAAAACCTCCATGAACAAAAGGAACAAATTAACAAAGAAATTCAAACCCAAACAAGATTGACATAGAAATGTGAGAGATAAATAACACAATAAAATACGTGAGAAAGAAAATACTGCCTTAAGAAAGAGAGCCAACCACATGGAGGAATTAATTATTGATAATGAAAATCAGAACAAGGAAACAGCTAAAAAGAGGAAGGAAGGGAATATAGAAGCAAAAAAATTGAAAGAATTCTGCAAGAACTATCTGACACCATGAGACAAATCAACATCAGGATAATAGATATCGAAGAAGGGGCAGAGAATTCTACAGAGAACATACTCAAACAAAGAGTAGATGAGAACTTTCAAACAAATGGGAAGATCTGGAACCCCAAGTTCAAGAAGAAAACAGGTCCGCTGGATATCTGGACCCTGACAGATCTTCTCCAAGACACATGGTACTAAAGATACCCAAAACTAAAAATAAGGAGACAATTCTCAAGGCAGCCAGTGAAACAAGAACTATAACTTTTAGAGGGAAACCCATCAGATGGCATCATATATCTCAGCAGAAATGCAGTGAGCCAGAAGAGGGTGGAATCCAATATACAAAAACTGAAAAGAGAGTAACTTATAGCCAAAAATAATTTATCCTGCAAAATTAATTTTCCGATATGAAGGTGGAATAAAGACATTCTCAGACACACAGAAATGGAGGGAATTTGCCAGGACAAGGCAAGAACTGTTAGAAATACTGAAGGAGTCCCGTCGACCTGAAACCAAACATTAGGAAAAATGGAACATAGTTGGTGCAACAGGAAAGAAACAAAACTAAAACAAATCAAACAAAGAAATAAGTAATGGTCCCAGGAAATCCTCCCATATAGATCATCATTCTAAATGTTAATGGACTGAACTCACCAATAAAAAGACACACAGTAGCAGACTAGAATAAGGAACAGAACCTATCTGTGTGCTGTCTCCAAGAAACACATCTCTGCCATAAGGACAAACACAGACTCAGTGTGAAAGGATGGGAAACAATACTTCAAACAATGGTAACCAGAGAAAAGCAGGAGTTGCCAAACTTATACGTAATGAAAAACTCTTCAGGTTAAAAGGGATAGTAAAAGACAAGGACAGACATTATATAATGATCCAAGGCACAATACAACAACAAGAGTACTTGACACTAATTAATATACATGCTCCTAACCAGGATGCAGCAAAATAAACAAAGACACTACTAAGAGATTTGAAAGGAGAAACTGATGAATACACAATCATTGTTGGAGACTTAAACACCGCACTAACAGCCATGGACAGATTAACCAAACAGAAAATAAATAAGAAAACATCAGCACTGAATGACACATTACAGCAATTGACCATCATTGATGTTTTCAGGACACTTCATCCTGCAAGAGGAGACTCTTCCTTCTTTTCTAGTGCACATGGGACATTCTCAAAGATATCCCACATGCTGGGACAAAAAAGTAGCCTCAGCAAGTTCAAGAAGATTGAAATTATAACATGCGTATACTCAGACCACCATGCTTTGAAATTGGAGATCAACAGTAAAAGGAAAGCAGAAAAATACTCATGTACATGGAGATTAAGAACAGCTCATTTAAAAAGGACTGGATAAAAGAACAATTAAAGAGGAGATCAAAAAATATATACAAATTCCTGACAATGAAAACACAACATACCAGAATTATTGGGATACAGCGAAAGCAGTGATATGAGGGAAATTTATATCAATGCAGGCCTCTCTTAAGAAACAAGAAAAATCACAAGGAAACAACTTAATATAACATCTTAAAGAACTACAAATCGAAGAGCACACAAAACCCAAAGTCAGCAGAAGAAAAGAAATAATAAAAATTAAAGCAGAGCTATACAAATTAGAGAACAAGAGGACAAGAGAAAAAAATAATATTACAAACAGCTGGGTCTTTGAGAAAGTCACCAAAATTGACAAAACCTTGGCGAGACGAATCAAAGGATGAAAAGAAAGGACACAAATATCCAAAAATAGAAATGAAAGGTGAGAAATTAACACTGATACCACAGAAAAACATAGAATTATAAGAAAATCTTATGAAGAACTTTATGCCACTAAATTTAACAACCTAGAAGAAATGGACAATTTTCTAGAACCTTATACCTTACCTAGATTGAACCAAGAAGATCTCGATAATCTAAATACACCATTTCATAGGGAAGAGATTAAAATGACTATTCCTTATCTACCTAAAGGCAAAAACCATGCACCAGCTAGTTTCACCAGTGAGTTTACCAAGCATTCAAATAATAAGAAACACCTATCCACCTCAAAATCCTCCAAAAATTTGAAGAAGAAGCAATATTTCCTAACTCGTTTTATGAGGGTAACATTACTCTAATATAAAAGCTGGGAAAAGACAATACAAAGAAAGAAAACTATAGAATAATATCTCTGATGAACACAAATGCAAAAATTGTAAATAAAATATTAGCACACAGAATATACCGATGCATCAAATAGATCATACATCAAGACCAAGTGCGATTCATCTCAGGAGCACAAGGATGGTTCAACATACGAAAATCAAACAATGTGATACACCACAGAAACCAAACCCAAGATAAAGGATGTATGACCATTTCCGTTGATGCAGAAAAAGCTTTCAACAAGATACAGTATCCATTTATGATCAAAACACTAAATAAAATAGGTATAAAAGACAAGCATCTCAACACAATACAGGTCATATATGACAATGGGGAAAAGCTGAAGCCTATTCCCTTAAAATCAGGAACAAGACAGGGATGACCCCTGTCACCACAGTTATTGAATATAATAATGGAAGTTCTAGCCACAGCAATCTTACCAGAGAAAGGAATCAAAGGTATCCAAATTTTGAAAGAAGGGGTCAAATTGGCACTATTTGCAGATGACATGAGGCCTTATATAAAAAATTCCAAAGATTCTACCAGGAAACTATTACAAGCAATAAACGAATATAGTAAAGTCGCAGGATACAAAATAAATGTGAAAATATCAACAGCATTCCTATATAAAAACAACAAATCCACAAAAAAGAAATGAGGGAATCAATTCCCTTTGCTATCAAAACAAAATGAATGAAATACCTGACAATTAAGTTAATGAAAAAGTGTCAGACCTATACACAGAAAAGTACAAGACACTCTTGAAAGAAATGGAAACAGACTTTAAGA
>PVJL010019166.1:0-14406 GCA_004026885.1 Lyroderma lyra | reverse complement strand
TTGAGGCATGATCAAGCTTAGAGACTCAGTACATTTGTGTCATATAGATTCTCTCTACCTATGCTCTTCCTCTCTGTCTTTCTGACTCTCTCATTCCCTCCTGCCTCTGTCACTGCCCCAGTTACTTTATCTCTTGGTCATGTTTTGCTGTCATTTGTAATGACTATGGACTGAAATCTTTGCATAGTTCATTCAGTTTTTAGCTGCTACAAAACACTTTAAGGATTTCCTCATGCCATGAATACATAAACCAAAGGTTTAGGGTAAATTTTATATGCAGATTTTTGGGTTAATGCACTCTTTACACTATCCCAACCTTACTGGCTGATCCTCCAGTCCAAAGCTCTACCCTTTGACCCATTTCAGCGAGTCTGTAAGTCTTGTACTACTTGAACTACATAAATGAGAAAATGCCATCAGGAAAAAAAGCTACTAATTTATAAATCTTTTCAGACAACGCTTTGTTTCTCCTGGTAGATGTCAGTGTTTCAACCCTTCTGCTATCCTTCCAGATGGTTTCTACATGTTGCTTCTGACATACAATTTTCTTTGTATTCATAAAGCTCCATGAAGAAAAAACAAAATTTATTTCGGCAACTAAACTAAACTTCTTACATTATAATAATATCACTTTTAAACTACAGTGCTCTTCTAAACAGAATGTTTAGGCACACAAACATAATTACTTTATTTGAAAAGTAATTCTTAAAATTTTGAGAAAAATTTAAGTGCATGAAATCAATATACTTTTGCAATCTAAAATGCTTGCAGTTGGCTCTCAACTTGGTTCTATAATTGCTTTTATTTAATGACTAGTAATATTTGTTGGAAACTAAGGGTTTTTCCTACTGTGTTCTTTATACTTTTTAAAGAAAAAAAATCAGAGGAAGAGATATCAAATTTTTGCCTCAAATATTTATGGGAGTAGGCTTAGAGCAGGAGTTTTGAAAATTGCCAGCAGTCAATATAGAGCAGTCGGTTAAAGAGCTACAATTGTGACTTTTAATTATGAAGAAACCAAGGCTAGAAAGAAAAGCATATTTACCTCCCTTAGTATAATAAGCTTTGGGTTTTTCAGTAGCAAATGCCTAAGAATACAGATTTCAGAATTATGAAATAGTCTGAATAATTCTATTGTCTCTACACAATCTTTAGAACATAACTTAAAAAGTAAATACTTTTTCATATCTATGCTTAACAAGTTTATCTCCCTTATCCCTTAATGGAAGTCTTGGAAACACCTTTTAACCAGAATCTGAAACAAAACAAAACAAAGTGAAACAAAACAGAAATCTACAAAAAGTGTATATATAAAAATTTTTATCTTATTTTATTTGTGATTTCTGCATTGCCTAGAATTTTACAAAATGTACAAGGCCTGTTCATAAATAAGATCAAAGCATAATGCCTTTAGTTTTCATATTCCATGAAGATGAATGCTACCTACTTACACAGCCTCTTATTCCAGCTAGGAAACACAGGCTTTTGAAAATAATTGATTTTCCTACATAAATACTTGGATTTTACATTCACAATTGCTTTTGACATGTCTTTGGTTAAAGCAAGTTTCTCCTTTTTATTTACCAATATGACACATTTCTGAACCATTAGGTATATCTAATGTGTTAGTAGATTGAGCATCCCTTTTCTCTTTTGTTTATAACATTGGTAAAACTATATTCAAGTTGATAATGATAGTTTTCTACATCCTTATATTGAAAGCAAGAGGGGCTATAAATAGCTCTCATTTCAAATACAACAGCTGAATCTGTAATTTGTCTTGTTAAGTTAGAAGAGAGATTTAATTCTGTTCCTCTCTCTCAAAATAGATCTGATGAAAATGTTCACTGAAAATTCTTATTCCTTGAAATTAAATGACAATCAAGATATTTCACTTTTGATAGGTTTTGATACTACTGCAATTGAGAAATCAAAGTCCAGTCAAGTGACTACTGATGACATTAAAGAAAACAATGAGAAGACTTCCCTGATAGTGAGTGATGACTTAATTGTTCATCCACCATTATCGAAATCTCAGAGTGTCTTCATATCTACCCATACATTTGAATCAGCACAGGTGTTGATATAAATTATACTTTTTATACTACAGCTGAAACTTGAAATACAACTTTTAAATATTATTTCTGCCATTCTAGGACTTCTGAATTACTTATGGAAAACCCATCTTTTGATATTATATTATCAAGTGGTTATTATTTAATTCAATAGAATTTTAAATTTAGGAAAAATTGGTGGTGAATACCATAGGATCCAATGTTTCATTACAAATGATCAGAAGTACATCATAATGATACGCTTTTAAATATCTCAGAAGTACACATGAGTTCCAAGTTTCTTTTCCTTTTTAATTGTCAGACCTATTGGGGGGACACTGGTTAGCAAGAATTACATAGGTTCCAGGTGTACAAGTCTACAGTGCGCCATCTTAGTGTTGGATTATTTGTTCATCACCCAGTGTGAGTTCTCATTCCATCACAATATATTTGGCTCCCTCTCCCTCCTCTCCCAGCCCTTCCCTCCTTTTCCACCCCTTCCCTCTTTACCCCAGGTAACCACTAAGTTATTGTCTGTGTCCATGAAGTTTTCTTTTCTTATTGTTTGTTTTTTATTTTGTTATTTTCCATTTTATATTCTACATATGAGTTATGTCATATGGTTCCAGGGTTTTTCTGTCTGGCTTATTTCATGTAGCACCATGATCTGAAGGTCCATTCATTGTTTTGCAAATGGCAGTATTTCACCTTTTCTAATAGCTCAAAAATATTTCATTGTGTATATTTACCACAGCTGCTTTATCAAGCCATTTATCTAAGGGCACTTTGATTGTTTCCATGACTTGGCCACGGCAAACAGTGCAATGAGCACTGTGATCAACATTTGGGTACATAAAGCTTTATGGACAAAAGTTTTTAAAATTTTGGGGTAGATACCCAGAATGGGAATTGCCAGATCATATGGGAACCCCATTCCCAATTATCTGAGGAACCTCCAAACTGTCTTTCATAGTGGTTGTAAAAATTCGCATTCCCACCAGCAGTTTGTGAGGGTTCCAGTTTCTCTACAGCCTCTCCAGCAATTATATTTCTTTTCTTATTGATAACAGTCATTCTAATAAGTGTGAAGTTGTGTCTCATTGTTTTGATTTGCATTTCCCTAATTGCAAATGAAATTCAGCATTTTGTGATATGTCTTTTGACCATTTGTATGTCTTCATGGGTGAAGTGTCTATTCAGGTCCTTCATCTACTTTTAAAGTGGATTGTTTGTTGTTGTTGAGTGATATTAAAATAACAAACAAAAGAATTGATTTCTGATTTTAATTCTCCGGTACTTTACACATTTATATTTTGATAAAAATATAACAATTCTACATGAAAACAGAGATACACAGATGTTCTTATTTTTTATATGTGTATAAAAGCTTTTGAACTATTATCAGTTCTTCCTGCTTGTGACCACCTACCTGCATCACTCTTACAAACTGGCTTCAAACTCACAACAGCCAAGAATATAAAATGTCATCAGACATTTCCATCCTGTTTTTCTCTCTTGAACTTCATATATGTGTTCAAGACCAGCCCTTCAGCTCTTGACCTGTATGCTTCCCAGTTCCTAAAGCTGGAGTCTTGTTTCAGACTTGCACTCTCACTCCTACCTCATCGCCTACAACATGCTTAGTTCATTCCTATCTTCTAAAATAAGAACCCTGAAAAGACAAAGTAAACTTCACTGCTCTGTTTGATGCTACAAAGTATATAGAAAGAAACCTATTTCCCAAATGCACAGTACGGTAGGAAGCAAACCTTCATAGTTACACCTGTCACGATTTATGCAGCATTACACTGCTGTGGTTAGTGCCAGGCCCTTCTCATTTGATCTTCACAACTCAATAAGTTAGGTAGTATGTTCACTTCTAAATTATGTTAGATCCATAAGAAGAAAATGTATCATTTAATGTTATATACTATTAAGGCAAACACAGGATATTATGGGATTAGATTAAAGTAATTAAGCAATAACAGCTTGGCAATACACTCACAGTTTCTGCATTTGGAATATGGTTATAGAATAAGAATTTTATGCCTTGAGTCCAGTCAAAACTCAGTTTGAAGCTAAGATCTTTGTGGCTTGGCCATTTAATTTACCCTGTCTTACTTGATAAGCCTTGGACATTTTTCCTTTTGTTTTTCCTTTACTGAAATATTTTCTTTTTTTTTCTTTTTTAAAAATATTTTTATTGTTAGACTTATTGGGGTGACATTGGTAAGAAAGTGTTAATAACCCAAATTGTACTTCAATTGAAGATTATAAAAATAGTTTATTTTGAAAGGAGGAACTATAAGGAATAAATACATTTTTGTTTCCATTTCTTATATGCAAAGTAGTTTAGGTCCAAAGATGAATTTTTTTTTAAATACAAATATTGTCTGGAAAGTATCCAGCCATGTAATATGAAAAGTAGAGGCATTTAGGGCTGGTTTTTCTTCTAGACAGCCCTTGTATAGCATACTTGCAACAACACAATATACCATGTGATTGTTGTCACAAGCAGCAAATTCCTAATTGGGTGCTACATAATCCTTTGGGAATGTAGTTAGCTGGGCCTAGTAAGACATTTTATTTTATTTTATTTTATTTTATTTTTATTGGGGTGAAATAGTTTCTTATAAACATTTGACATTACCCACTTAGCCTTTTATACTTCATTTTGGTAGTGATTCTTTAGTAGACTTACAAAGAAAGGTTGACTTCTTACCTGTGAATAGAAGTAGGTGCGTATCTGATAAATTCTTTTTAGAAAGGGACATTTAAAAATGCAATGAATAATTCAGAATAAATTTTCAATAAATTATTTTCTCTAAGTGTTTTAAATGAATCATGTTTTGAAACCTTATTTGTAGGTATGATGAATACTGAGAAAATTAAGGACAAGAACATAGGTATATTTGTGTAGCTATTTGTACATAAATTCATAATTTTCTATTATTTTTCCAAAAATAGAAAAAAGCTGCTAACAGAGAAAAAGCTTTAGTGTCATTTGAGGCCTGGAAGGCTATGAAAGAAAATGAAGCAAAAATAAAAGCTGCCCAAAAAAGGCTTGAAGATAACACAAAAAAGAAAACTGAGGAGGAAAAGGCTGCAAGAAGAAAAGAAGCAGCACAAAAAGTATTCAAGAGCTTTACATAGCTTTCTTAATTACTTTTATTAGTGATTTCATTTGTGTTTGCTTATTTTACAATTCTTACAGTAATTACAATCATTCTGAACTTTTTCAGGCTTTTCAAAGATGGAAAGAGAAAAAGACAGAGTATCTTAGAGAGAAAAATAAAAAGGAGAAAGAATGTGAAAGAGCAATGAAAGAGAAACAGCAGGAAGCACTTACCAAGAGAATGAAAGACAATGAAATTGCCCTAGAGAAATGGTAATCTAAGATAATATTTCAAAAAATTTTAGCGTAATAACCCTTTTTTCTTTTCTAACATTTTTTCACTTGAAGTTTACTAATACATCTTCATCTGATTCTTGTAAAGATCAATTAGAAATTTTTTGTTATATATTATATTTTGACTTTTCAGTGTTTTATACTGTCTTAAACAGGAATGCAAAAAAATAAATGCTTTTCAATGCAAAGGCAAGGGAGAAGAGAAATGTGAATATAAAAGAAGAACTGAAAAGTGCTGAGAAAGAAGATAGACAAGTTATCGATGTATGTGAAAAATGGCTGGTGGGTATTGTCTTTTTAATGCACTCCTATCTTCTAAATGTAGTTGTGTGTGACTCTTGTATCCCTGACTTCAGATCTATTTGTACCTGCCTACTGGTGATTTCTACCTGGAAGTTGGCCTGTTGAAAATATTCTTTTCTCCTACACACATCATATTATTTTTGATTTACTTATTTCTATTCATGCTTCCAGTATTCCCTAAAATACTCAGGTTTAAAACTTCATTCATAACATTCTTCCTTACCTGCATCCACACAACCACCACTTACACTGAGTCATGCCCATTTTTGCCTTGCAATGATTCTCATGTCTGAATCATCAGAGGACACTGAAAATGATAATAGTGAAAGTATCCCAGGTTATTTTAGCTTGGTGAAATCTGGTCATGACACACAGTATCACTGAAATCAATTTTAAAAAACTTATTCCATTTTTATTCTCTTGTGATATTTCTGATGGCCTGTAAAGGGTCTTGTTTAAGTCTTTTAATGAAAGAAAGCTTATGAAGTTTGAGAGGAAAATATTTAGCTGAAATTTGTATATATTTTGTTTTTTTATATTCTTTTGTTCATTTGAGTGTATTTACATTACAGCTACTTTTTATTGATGTCAATAAAATAGTGTTTCCTATCTTAAAATATCAACATAATATGAATTTTTATTAATTTAAATAAGTAATATATTCATATAAATAGGAACTTTACATGAGTAGCTGACTCACGTGGAAAGTTAATCACATGTTTCAAAAAGTATAAAATTTCTTCACAGGGAATGATTCATAAGGGTTTTCTCCAATGGAAGTTCTGATTAAGCTTTTTTATTTTATGCCACTCTGTTCATTAAATAATATCAACTGGGATTTGTTGTAGTTGATTTCCCTGGTGAGGTTTAAGCTTCAGTATCATTTTATATTTATAAGAGTCATTTGTTTTGTTTTGTTTTTCCAGTAAACTGTCAAGTCATAGGCTGTGCACTTTTTTCTCTTGGTCTTTTCTTATTGATTTCTAGAAGCTTTGTTTTATGTACTATGAAAATTAGCCTATAATTTCTGATATGAATTACAAATATTTCTTCCAATTGTTTTGTTGTTTTCTCAACTTTATTTGTAGTATTTTATGCCTTACAGAATTTTATTTTCTGGTATCAAAAGTATTAATCTTTTCTTTGGAGTTCTGATTTTCAGGTGTTGAAAAGCAATTCTTTATAACTTGAAACTGAACAAAGTCTTCCCATTATAATTCTAATAACTTAAAGACTTCAATATTTTAATATTTTATCAGTTAATCTATTTAGAATTTATCCTGGCATATGGTGGGAAATATAATTCCAACTATATTTTTGCTAAATACACCTTTTGTGAAATAACCCACCTTTTACAGATTGGAAGCATTGCATAATTTTATGATGCATTCCCAGATTTTTGGGACTTTCTCTTGACACCCTACTGGTCAGTTTTCCTGTACATATTCCAATACTGTCCTTTTTCATTATCAGAGTTGTGCATGTTCTAGTATCTCTTTGGGTTAATCTTCCTTCCTAGCCCTTCCTTCAAAGTTTCTCTGACTACTATTGTTAAATATTTCACATAAACTTTAGAATCAACAATAGCTTGGTAGGCATTCAAGAGCCAAAGTAGACTATTCAATGGTAGGAGAAAAAGGTGAAACATTTAAAAACAAAGTTTAGAAATGTGCAAAAGTAACATGAAGAAAACTTTAGAACACTCCTGAAGGGTGCAAATGAATACTTAACAAAATGGATCAAAAGTGAAATAGAATTTTCTTAATGACTAAGTCACAGTTAAATACATTATGTTTTATTGCAATATTTACTTATTTTGTTAACCTGATCAGTCCTCTGGAAAAGATTTAAGATGAAAATAACAGGTTTTTATATGTGGTGTAAGCTCTACAAATACAGAGCTATCTATAAAACCATCTACATAGAGCATGTTTTAGATTTATTCTCATGTCACCAATTTCTTCTTGAAATTTTTTGTGGAGAGAATGAAAAAATACCCATATAAGCAAGTTTAATGAATTTGATTGTCAATGTAAAGTTAGGTATCCAAATACTGAGATACAATTGAGCTTGAGTAGTGAGCATTTGATGAGTAATCATTTTAAGGAAAAGGTGTAGCCAAAGATCACGTAAGGCTCTTCTTCATATAGATTTCAATATTCATAGTTGCCTCTAATAAGAAAATGTGTAAAAATTGTAGTCTTCAATAGACAGCAGTCAGGAAAACTTTTTACAAGATTTTTGAAATTATTACTAAAGATAGCATTACCAATGGATGTCAACTGATATATTGATAATTAATTGCTCATTTTTTCATGATTTTTTGCACTTGCAGGTAAAACCAAATTCATTTCAATTTCCTCTCTCCTTCCACCATGTTAAATTAAATGGGCGACCAGAAGTTTATTCAGTTTCTGTAAACAAGCTTGGTCACTTCAATTTTTTCAACTGCCTGGAGAGTCTCCTCTCTCTAAACTACTGAAATGATAGTGGGTCAATTACAGCTTTTATGTTCTCAATTAGGATTCTGAAAGGAGTTTGCCTTGTTGCTTTACCAAAAGTGCAAGTACAGAAACAATCTCAGTACATGGAGCAAGTTGTTAAGAGAGATTTTTTAAAAATCATACTTCATTTTATGTTTTTTTTTGTATGTGGATAATGGTATGTAATGAAAATTTTGTATGTTCATGTTCTCCTGACATTTATGCATTCCATAAATGTACTGACACATAAGCATCTAATATACCAAATAATAATTTACCTCAAAGCTGCCTTCCCTCACCATTATGCCTGCAGAGGAAGAGTTGTCCAAGGGTTTCCCAATACCACTTCTCTTGAGGAAGTGACCAGTCTTCGTCAGGTTAGGCAGGCTTTAAGGAAATGTAGAGGCAATCTGAGCTTCAGTATGGAAGGACAAAGTGCTGATAATATTTCAAGTGTCTTTTCCTCTATCACTGCACTGAAACTAAACTTTAAATGTAGCAGTTTTGCCAGACCATCTGTTCAATGGAATGTATTACTTTCTTCCTAATTTCCTACACCACTCAGAGTTCTACACAGTTCATCTTCCCCTTTTGCAACTGCCTCTTCCCTGGCTGTCTTGAACCTCTATTTTCTCTACTAAATTCTATACCATCCTTCTCCATGCCACTTTTTTACTTGCCTTGTCATGTTTAATCTCATTAGGCAGGTAGTGGTCACAAGGTTTTGATTATATTATCTTACATTTGAGTAAAAATTAAAGGCTAAAAGTAATATTGATGAAATAGTTTCTGCAAGGATAATATTTAATATATGAAAATATAAAAATTAACAAAAATAGAAAGCATATATACCCACAGTTACATGAATAACATTATTGAACAAGAAATTCACAAAAGGGTAATAAAAGGAAAATAAATTATATACTCCCGCTGAATAGTAAGAAAAGAAACCTGAGGCTCAATTTTCAATTATTTGCAAAAATTTGAAGTATTTCACACTGCCTTGGCATATTCAAACATTGCACTGAAGAAATTCAAAATTCAGAATCTGTTCTCAGAAAGATATCACTACTGATAATTATTGTCATTCAGTTCTGGTCTTTTTCACATATTTCTTTATGAATTTTACTTTAAAAATTAAAAAAGTGAAGAGTTCATTAATACCTATGAAAATATACTTAAAAATCACCAATATTCCCAAGATCTCATTCTATTATAACCAATTAAACTAAGAAATGACACTTAAATATCATATTGGGTTATTTTGTTCTTAGTGTTACATATGTATATAAATTTATAGTTGTTTATTTAAAAAACAGAACAGAATTGAACAAAAACAAAAGAAATGCCATTCCTTTCTAAATATTAAAGACTTCTTCCATGGAGCCCTCATAGCAGAACTGTGTTCCCAAAAGTGTATTTATAATACTAATTCTTACATTATATTTTAAAATTGAACAATGTTAGCCATAGGTTTAAAAGTACTCGATTATTTACAGTTAGAACAGTCTACTTTAATGAAATGGTAGCCACTTTTGCTGACAATACAAAGATGCTTTGGAGCTTAATCAATGGAAGCATTGAAGTCATTTTTGACCTACAGATAAACAGCCTCACATTGGTCTTACCATTAACTAGCTCACCCCTTTACTATGTGCTGATATTCTTTACGGTTGAACCGTCCATGATCACTTTCACTAAGGTGTGC
This sequence comes from Lyroderma lyra, assembly GCA_004026885.1. Lineage (NCBI taxonomy): Eukaryota > Metazoa > Chordata > Mammalia > Chiroptera > Megadermatidae > Lyroderma > Lyroderma lyra. Next base: position 4,449 of record PVJL010019166.1, on the reverse strand, counting down.
ATATTATTCAAAAATATTTCACCAAAAATACAATGGGAAACATGTAGGTACTAGAATAATAGAAATAATTCAACAATAAAATACTTAGCAATAAGTTTAACCAAGGGATGAAAATATTTGCAAATGGAAAACTATAAAACACTGATGGAAGGAATTGAAAAAGACATAAATAAATGAAAAGATATGTTGTGTTCATAGAAATAATTCAATTTATAAATGTTAGTGCGTCTACATTCAGGTTAATAATACTATCCAAGAAATATGTGTATATTATTTCTTTTAAAATTGAACTTTAGCACAAAGCACTTGAATTTTCACTGTGGAGGCTAGAAATTTGGTCAGCTGGGGCAGTAGTTAAGTAGAACTCTAATTCTTGAGGCATTTTATTTAAGAATTTTGTCTTATGTTTCAATATGAGTGGACTTTACCTGTCCCAGGCTTACATGACAATCATGGGCACTTTATAATGAGAAGATTTCTAAAATATGTTTTTCTGAATTCTGCCTCACTGTATTATTTCAGTGATAGTAAAGGATATCCATTGCATAATAGTAATATACTTAACATTAGTCACAAAATTTCTACAAGAGTTCAAAGTCATTGTTACTACTATTGTTTTCAAGACTAAAGCTCTAAGTGAGAATAGGGTAATTTTTGTCCTGTTCACTGATGAAGAGGCTTATAGCTTTTATTTGTAAGACAGCTGTATGGGAAGGTAATTTATAGAAAATGTCCATAAAGTCCTTATTTAGATCTCTGCATGTCCTTGTATCCATTTAACTATTTGAATGTGTCAAGTAGTGTATCAGAGACACCAAAGTATGCTCTCAGAGTTGAAATGCTACTTTAGCCAATAATGCAATGCTATGATGGATGAGAATAAACAATTACGATGCATGAGAATAAACAATTACTATTAATTAAGCACCTATTGTATCCTCTCCGCTGCATCTGTCCAAATGTTTTCTCATAGCAATGATTCAGAGCAGGTGTAATTAGCCTCATTTTGTAAATAAAAATACTGAGACTCAGAACAATTAAATAATTTGCCACCTAGCATGAGACTGAGTTGGGAATAAATGGAACCGATTAAACAGGTCTCCCACTGGAATTCACATGTTCATCTCATTTTTTTTTGTTCTCAGGGAATTATAAGTTCTGTCAGGACCTCTGTGTTATATCAATCTTATTAACATATTTGATCTCTCAGAGTTTACAATCTTGCATTGCTATCTAGCAATTATTTTTACCTTAATAGCTGTATGTTAGTAGAGATGGTGGACTGTATTAGATCTATGAAATATAAAAAGCAATTATACTATTTATGGAGGTAGTCAAATGCCTTGTAGCTAATGTTAGAATGTTAGAAAACTCCACAGGTTAAAGCATACAGGCCTTGTGATAGTCACTCAGGAGGTTTATACTCTGAGAATGAACCTTCTTGCTGCATGATGTGTGCAAGATTAAGAAAGATATCATGGACCACTTTGGAAGGTCACAACAGTTCTATAGATAAATGTATTTCATAAATAGAACTAGAAGCCTTTTTATACTGCCTGAACTAAGAGAATGCTTCAGGAAATCGATATTATTACCAATAACATGTATTACCAGCATGGTATTTAAGGCTCTTTTTATTCAGTTCTGTGTTCCCCATAGTGCCAAAGACAACACCTACCAGAATAGAATAAGTACTTATTGTATCCAATTAGCTCTTCATAGTTAAAAAAAAATTTCAAATTCTAGTGAAGCTTAAAAAAAAGTACAGATGCTATTAGGGTTCTGAGGTCAGAAATATATGTAATAGATTTCATATTAAATAAGGGATCATCATATTTATTCATCATATTAAATAAAGGAGTTTCCTTATTGTTGTTAGGGGAGAACACCTGGTTTCATCTTCACCATTGTTAATAATCATCCACCTCATATTTCAGGGGGCATGAGTATGTCAAGAGCATTCCTACCCATAGTGTTCTTCACCTGATCACACAAAAAAGAACATTATCCGTACCTTACTACATTTTCATTAAAAAATTTGAAGATTAATATGACACTCAATGTGTTATTTTAGTATACAGTGTTTTAGTTCTTCCTTGTAAATTTTGATAGGCATTGCTTTAGTTTGTTGAATGTTTTATTGTTAAATGCATTGTGTGACATTGATTAGTATAAATTGCATCAGGTTTTCAGTGGACAATCCTACATTATATCTTGTACGTGTTACACTATGTGTTCATCACCCAGAGTTACTCTTCTTGTTAAACTTCTCAAAGAACCGAGTTTGACTTTGTTAATTTTCTCTGTTTATTTCTAGAGTCACTGATTTTCAGTCTTAATTATTTATTTCTTTTAATTGCCTTAGGTTTATTTTGCTTATCCTTGAGGTGGAAAATGTATCCAGTGATTTTTAAATCTTTCATCCTTTTCAATAAAACCACTGAAAGCTGTAAACTTCTTTCTATGCCCTGCATTAGCAGTTCTCAATATTTTGATGCCACTTACTTTCATCATCATTTCTTTATATTTTAAATACCCGTGTGACCTCTTTTCTGACCAATTGATTATTTTGTGGTGAATGATTTTATTTCCAAATAAATAGCAAAATCTTCCATAGATCCAATAAAATATTAGTATTGGTTTATAATTTAATTTTATTCAGAAAATGCATCTTATTAATATATGATTTCACATTTTAAAAATTGTTGAGGTATTTCCATTGTCTAGCCTTAATATATGAGGACCAAAAAACCCCAAACTTATTTATAGAAATATCGTGTATTTATTCTTGTATTTTAAAACTTTAGTCATGTTCGAATTACTCTTCTTTTGATGAAATACAGCTATTAAAATGCCTTTTCCACTGCTCAATATACTTTTCAATCTTGTCCATTTTGATGCCATTTAATGCTTCTGCCATTTATTGTTTCACCACTCCCATCTACAAAGCATTTATTTGAAGATTATTTTCATCCAGGGAAACAAATAGGAGTCACTTGAGGAGAGAACTGGTGAATGGCAACAGTGGGGCACGGTGGTTACGGCAGTTTTTGTAAAAAACTTCAGTGGGGTAAAAAGTAGGTGAGTTTGCATGGTGGCAGAACAGTCATCTGTTTGCCACAACTCAGGATGTTTCCTCTGCAAATTGCAACACAACCTTTTGAAAATATGTATTTAAAACCTTTGGTTGTCTCTTTGGCCTGGAGCAACAAATTCCAAGTGCACAATCCATCTCACATCACATAACAAATGATTATTGTTTCCTGGGGTTGTTTTCTAGGGATTCCCCCTCAGACCTTGTAAGAGTTCCATTTACATTTAAAATAAATACGTGTTCTTCAAGTGTTAGATACAATGTTCTATAACTTTAGTTTGGTCAAGGTGGCTGGTAGATCATTTAAATCATTTCCATCCATACTGATATTTTTCTCTAGTTGATGTAGCGTGTACCAACTAAGGTGCATGCTACCATCTTGACTTATGTTTGTAAATGTGCCATTACTTCCACAATTAGTTCTTCCACAATTGTACAACTCTGTTATGGGACATGTAGTACACACTTATTATTATTGTCAAGGCTCTATTGAACATTATGAAATGTTTCTATCACTGGTAATACTCCCTGTCTCACACTTTGTTTTTGTATGCTATTTCAGCTCTCTTGGATTTGTTACTTGGATTTGCATGGTAAACCTTTTTTCTACCATTTTTCTTTTCAAATTATGTGGACTTTTTTCTTTAAGTGACTCTTCAATAATAATAGTTTGGTGTCACTTCATTATCAAGTCTGACAAGCTACTTTTTAATGGCATCACTGTATGATTTATTAGAACACTTATGAGTATTAAGTCCGCTTACTTTTAATGTGAGTGCATGTATTCTATTTACCTGCTTTTTTTATGTTATTGTTCCTCTGTAACTACTTTCCTGCCACCCCCCTTTTTATGGTTAAGAGTGTATTTTTAGTTTTCTATTTTGATTCCTCAATAGTCTTTTTAGTTATACCCATTTGCATTCTATTTTTAGTTGTTTCTCTATGAACTACAAGTGCACATAAGTTCTCACATCTTAGAATCAATTCTCTTTTATTTCACAGTTAACATAGAAACCTTGTAACAGTATAGTTCCATAAACTTCCTCAACTGTCATGCTATTGTTGTAATGAATGTGGACTAAAATCTCTGCATATTTCTTTCCATTTTTAGCTGCTAAAAGTTTTACAGGTCCCTTTGAGGCCTTCCCCATGCCATTAATAGATGAACCAAGTATTTTGGCGGAATTTCATATGCAGAATTTTGTGTTGATGCCCTTTGTACTCTTCCTCAAATTTACTGGCTAATCTTCCAGTCCTAAACTCTACACTTTGACAGCTCAAGGCAGTACATTAGGCTGGTGCCTTTTACTACAGGAACTACAGGGATGGGAGAATGTCATCAGGCATAAAGTTAC
>PVJL010019165.1:0-14742 GCA_004026885.1 Lyroderma lyra | reverse complement strand
GCCTAGGGTTAGTGTTAACGCTACTGTGAGTGTAGGGTCCATGAAAGTGAACCATCACGTTCTGAATCTCGAGTCAATGTTACGGTGAGTACCTTGATGTTCGTAGGTGTTAGGACAGTCGAAAAGTGTACCTGTAGCTCATATTGATACACTAGGCCTGAGGACATGGTTACCGTTAGGGTTAGCCGAACGGTGAGTACAGGGTCAATTCAAGTTATTGTGTCACGTTTGAAGTCTCGAGTCAAAAATAGGGTGAGTAATTTGATGTTTGTAGGTGTCAGGGCAGTGGGAAAGTGTCCCTGTATTTCATATTCACACTCTAGAACTGGGGATGCGTGTACGGTTAAGGTTAACGGAATGGTTAGAGTAGGGACAATTAAAGTGTTACCCACACATTCGGAATCTCGAGTCAAAGATAGGGTGAGTACTTTGATGTTCGTAGGTGTCAGGGCAGTGGAAAAGTTTCCCTGTATGTCATATTGACACTCTGGTATTGGGGAGTAGGCTAGGTTTAGGGTTCGGGGAACGGTGAGAATATAGTCATTTAAAGTGATACCATCACGTTCGTAATCTCGAGTCAAAATTAGAGTGAGTACTTTGATGTTCATAGTTGTCAGGACTGTGAAAGAGTATCCCTGTAGGTCATTTTAATGCATTAGGCCTGGGGAGAAGACTAGGGTTAGGGTTAGACGAACGGTGAGAGTAGGTTCAAATGAAGTGAATCAGTCATATACGGAATCTCGAGTAAAAGTTGGGGTGAGTACTTTGATGTTCATACGTGTCAGGACAGTGTAAAAGTTTCCCTGTATGTGACTTTGACACTCTGGTACTGGGGAGAAGTCTAGGATTAATGTTAGGCCACGATGAAAGTAGGGTGAATTAAAGTGTTACCGTCATGTTCAAAATCTTGATCAAAGTTAGGGTGAGTGCTTTGATGTTCGTAGGTTTCAGGATAGTGGAAAAGTGTCACTGTAGGTCGTTTTGATACACTAGGCCTGGGGACAGGGCTAGGGTTAGGGTTAGCCGAACGGTGAGTATAGGGTCAATTAAAGTTATTGTGTCTCGTTCGGAATCTCTAGTCAAAGATAGGGTGAGTAATTTGATCTTCGTAGGTGTCAGGGCAGTGGGAAAGTGTCCCTGTTTTTCATATTGACACTGAAAACTGGGGATAGTCTAGGGTTAGGGTTAGCGGAACGGTGAGAATACGGTCAATTAAACGTGTGTTGCCGTCACGTTCAGAATCTCAAATAAATGTTAGGGTGAGTACTTTGATGTTCGTAGGTGTCAGGATAGTGAAAAAGTGTCCCTCTGGTCATTTTGATGCACCTAGGGTTAGTGTTAGACGCCTAGGGTAAGTGTTAGCGATACAATGAGTGTAGGGTCCATAAAAGTGAACCATCACGTTCGGAAACTTTAGTCAAAGATAGGGTGAGTACTTTGATGTTCGTAAGTGTTAGGACAGTCGAAAAGTGTACCTGTAGGTCATATTGATACAATAGGACTGAGGAGATACTTAGCGTTAGGGTTAGCGGAACGGTGAGTATAGGGTCAATTCAAGTCATTCTGTCACGTTCGGAGTCTCGAGTCAAAGATAGGGTGAGTACTTTGATGTTCGTAGGTGTCAGGACAGTGGGAAAGTGTCCCTGTATTTCATATTGACACTCTGGGACTGGGGAGAGTGCTAGGAATAGGGTCAGAGTAACGGCGAGAGTAGGGTCAATTAAAGTGATACCGTCACATTCGGAATCTCGAGACAAAGTTAGTGTGAGTACTTTGATGTTCGTAAGTGTCAGGACAGTGGAAAAGTGTCTATGTAGATCATGTTGATACACTTGTCCTGGGTATATGGCTATGGTTAGTGTTAGCGAAACGGTAAGTATAGGGTCAATTAAAATTATTGTGTCTCGTTTGGAGTCTCGAGTCAAAGATAGGGTGAGTAATTTGATGTTTGTAGGTGTCAGGGCAGTGGGAAAGTGTCCCTGTATTTCATATTGACACTCCAGACTGGGGATTCATCTAGGGTTAGGGTTAGCGGAACGGTGAGAACTCGGGCAATTAAAGTGATACCGTCACTTTCAGAATCTCAAATAAATGTTAGGGTGAGTACTTTGAAGTTCGTAGGTGTCAGGATAGTGAAAAAGTGTCCCTCTGGTCATTTTGATGCACCTAGGGTTAGTGTTAGATGCCTAGGATTAGTGTTAGCGCTACTGTGAGTGTAGGGTCCATAAAAGCGAACCATCACGTTCAGAATCTCTAGTCAATGTTAGGGTGAGTACTTTGATGTTCGTAGGTGTTAGGACCGTCGAAAGTGTACCTGTAGGTCATATTGATACACTAGGCCTGAGGAGATGGTTAGCGTTTGGGTTAGTCGAACGGTGAGTATAGGGTTAATTAAAGTTATTGTGTCACGTTCGGAGTCTCGAGTCAAAGATAGGGTGAGTGCTTTCATGTTCGTAGGTGTCAGGAGAGTGGGAAAGTGTTCCTGTACTTCATATTGACACTCTGGGACTGGGGAGAGCGCTAGGAATAAGGTTATAGTTACGGCGAGAGTAGGGTCAATTAAAGTGATACCGTCACGTTTGGAATCTCGAGACAAAGTTAGTGTGAGTATTTTGATGTTCTTAGGTGTCAGAAAGTGGAAAAATTTCCCTGTGTGTCATATTGACACTCTGGTCCTGGGTGGTAGGCTAGGGTTATGGTTATCGGAACGGTGAGAATATGGTCAACTAAAGTGATACCGTCACGTTAGGGATCTCGAGTCAAATTTACGGTGAGTACTTTGATGTTCGTAAGTGTCAGGACAGTGGAAAAGTGCCTATGTAGATCATGTTGATACACTTGTCCTGGGTATATGGCTATGGTTAGGGTTAGCGGAACGGTGAGTATAGGGTCAATTAAAGTTATTGTGTCACGTTCAGAATATCCAATAAAAGTTAGGGTGAGTAGTTTGATGTTCGTAGGTGTCCGGATAGTGATAAAGAGTCCCTCTGGTCATTTTGATTCACTAGGCCTAGGTAGACAGATAGGGTTAGGGTTAGCACAACAGTGAGAGTAGGGTCAATAAAAGTGATACCACCACGTTCGGAATCTCGAGTCAAAGTTAGGGCGAGTACTTGGATGTTCGTAGTTGTCAGGATATTGAAAAAGTGTCCCTCTGGTCATTTTGATGCACTAGGCCTGGGCTCGGGTTAGGGTTCGCGCAACGGTGAGTGTAGGGTCAATAAAAGTGACATCGTCACTTTCGGAATCTCGAGTCAAATTTAGGGTGAGTACATTGATGTTCGTAGGTGTTAGGACAGTGGAAAAATTTCCCTGTAGGTCATATTGACATACTAGGCTTGAGGAAATAGCTAGGGTTAGGGTTATCCGAACGGTGAGTATAGGGTCAATTAAAGTTTTTGTGTCTCGTTCGGAGTCTCGAGTCAAAGATAGAGTGAGTAATTTGATGTTCGTAGGTGTCAGGGCAGTGGGAAAATGTCCCTGTATTTCATATTGACACTCCAGACTGGGGATACGTCTAGGGTTAGGGTTAGCGGAACGGTGAGCATACGGTCAATTAAAGTGTTGCCATCACGTTCAGAATCTCAAATAAATGTTAGGGTGAGTACCTTGATGTTCGTAGGTGTCAGGATAGTGAAAAAGTGTCCCTCTTGTCATTTTGATGCACCTAGTGTTAGTGTTAGATGCCTAGGGTTAGTGCTAGAGATAAAGTGAGTGTAGGGTCCATAAAAGTGAACCATCACGTCCGGAATCTCTAGTCAATGATAGGGTGAGTACATTGATGTTCGTAGGTGTTAGGACAGTCGAAAAGTGTACCTGTAGGTCATATTGATACACTAGGCCTGAGGAGATGATTAGCGGTAGGGTTAGTCGAACGGTGAGTATAGGGTCAATTAAAGTTATTGTGTCACGTTCGGAGTCTCGAGTCAAAGATAGGGTGAGTACTTTGATGTTCGTAGGTGTCAGGACAGTGGGAAAGTGTCCCTGTATTTCATATTGACACTCTGGGACTGGGGAGAGTGCTAGGAATAATGTTATAGTTACGGCGAGAGTAGGGTCAATTAAAGTGATACCGTCACGTTCGGAATTTCGAGACAAAGTTAGTGTGAGTACTTTGATGTTCGCAGGTGTCATGACAGTGGAAAAGTGTCTATGTAGATCATGTTTATACGCTTGTCCTGGGTATACGGCTATGGTTAGTGTTAGCGAAACGGTAAGTATAGGGTCAATTAAAGTTATTGTGTCTCGTTCGGAGTCTCAAGTCAAAGATAGGGTGAGTAATTTGATCTTCGTAGGTGTCAGGGCAGTGGGAAAGTGTCCCTGTATTTCATATTGACACTCCAGACTGGGGATTCGTCTAGGGTTAGGGTTAGCGGAACGGTGAGAACTCGGGCAATTAAAGTGATACCGTCACTTTCAGAATCTCAAATAAATGTTAGGGTGAGTACTTTGAAGTTCGTAGGTGTCAGGATAGTGAAAAAGTGTCCCTCTGGTCATTTTGATGCACATTGGGTTAGCGTTAGACTCCTAGGGTTAGTGTTAGCGCTACTGTGAGTGTAGGGTCCATAAAAGCGAACCATCACGTTCAGAATCTCGAGTCAATGTTACGGTGAGTACTTTGATGTTCGTAGGTGTTAGGACAGTCGAAAAGTGTACCTGTAGGTCATATTGATACACTAGGCCTGAGGAGATGATTAGCGTTAGGGTTAGGCGAACGGTGAGTATAGGGTCAATTAAAGATATTGTGTCACGTTCGGAGTCTCGAGTCAAAGATAGGGTGAGTACTTTGATGTTCGTAGGTATCAGTACAGTGGGAAAGTGTCCCTGTATTTCATATTGACACTCTGGGACTGGGGAGAGTGTTAGGAATAGGGTTAGAGGACCGGCGAGAGAAGGGTCAATTAAAGTGATACCGTCATGTTCGGAATCTCGAGACAACGTTAGTGTGAGTCCTTTGATGTTCGTAGGTGTCAGGAAGTGGAAAAATTTCCCTGTGTGTCATATTGACACTCTGGTCCTGGGTGGTAGGCTAGGGTTATGGTTAGCGGAACGGTGAGAATATGGTCAATTAAAGTGATACCGTTACGTTAGGAGTCTCGAGTCAATTTTACGGTGAGTACTTTGATGTTTGTAGGGGTCAGGACAGTGGAAAAGTGTTCTTGTATGTCATATTGATGCACTAGGCCTGGGAAGAAGGCTAGGGTTAGGGTTAGGGGAACAGTGAGAATACGGTCAATTAAAGTGATACCATCACGTTGAGAATCTGGAATAAATTTTAGGGTGAGTCCTTTGATGTTCTTAGGTGTCAGGATCGTGAAAGTTTCCCTCTGGTCATATTGATGCACTAGGCCTGGGGAGACGGCTAGGGTTAGGGTTAGCCGTACGGTGAATGTAGGGTCAATTCAAGTTATTGTGTCACGTTCGGAATCCCGAGGCAAAGATAGGGTGAGTATTTTGATATTCGTAGGTGTCAGGACAGTGGGAAAGTGTCCCTGTATGTCATATTGACAGGCTAATCCTAGGGATTGGGATAGGGTTAGGGTTAGAGTAACGGTGAGAGTAGGATCAATTAAAGTGATACCGTCATTTTCGGAATCTCAAGACAAAGTTAGTGTGAGTACTTTGATGTTCGTAGATGTCAGGACAGTGGAAAAGTTTCCCTGTATGTCATATTGACACTCTGGTATTGGGGAGTAGGCTTGGTTTAGGGTTCGGGGAACGGTGATAATATGGTAAATCAAAGTGATACCATCATGTTCGTAATCTCGAGTCAAAGTTACGGTGAGTACATTGATGTTCGTAGTTGTCAGGACTGTGAAAGCGTATCCCTGTAGGTCATTTTCGTGCATTAGACTTAGGGTGACGGCTAGGGTTAGGGTTAGCCGAACGGTGAGAGTAGGTTCAAATAACTGAAACAGTCATATACGGAATCTCGAGTAAAAGTTAAGGTTAGAATTTTGATGTTCGTACGTGTCAGGACATTGTAAAAGTATCCCTGAGGGTATACCGTCACATTCTGAATCTCGAGTTAAAGTTAGGGTGAGTCCTTTGATGTTCGTAGGTGTCAGGACTTTGGACAAGTGTCCCTGAAGTTATTACTGACTCTCTGGGGCTTAGGAGTTTCCTAGGGTTAGGGTAAGGAGAACGGTGAGACAAGGGTATATTAAAGTGCTAGTGTCACATTCTGAATGTCGAGTCAAAGTGAGGATGAGACCTTCGATGTTTGTAAGTGTCAGGACATTGGAAATGTGTCCCTGTATGTCATATAGACAGTCAGGGACTGGGGATACCTCTAATTTTAGGGTTAGCAGAACGGAAAGAGTTGGGTCAATTAAAGTGATACCATCAGAATCTCGAATCAAAGATAGAGTGAGTACTTTGATGTGTGTAGGTGTCAGGACAGTGAAAAAGTTTCCCTTCAGGTCATTTTGATAGATGAGAACTGGGGCGACGGCTAGGGATAGGGTTACCGGAACGGTGAGAATAGTCTCAATTGAAGTGATACCGTCACGTTCAGAAAATCGATTCAAAATTAGTGTGAGTACTTTGATGTTTTTAGGTGTCAGAACATTAGAATAGTGTCACTGTATGTCATATTGACTCTGTGGAATGAGGAGAAGGCTAGGGTTAGGGTTAGGGGAAAGGTGAGAGAAGGGTCAATGAAAGTGATACCGTCACATTCAGAATCTCGAATCAAAGTCAGAATGAGGACGTTGATGTTCGTAGGTATCAGGACACTGAAAAAGTATCCCTGTAGGTTATTTTGATACACTGGGTCTGGGGAGACAGCTAGGGGTTGGGTTATGGGAAAGGTAAGAGTAGGGTCAATAAAAGTGATACCGTCACGTTCGGAATCCGGAGTCAATATTAGGGTGAGTTCTTTTATGTTCGTACTTGTCAGGACAGAAAAAAAGTTTCCCTTTAGGTCATTTTGATCCACTAGGCCTGGTGCGATGGCTAGGGTTAGGGTTATCGGAACGGTGAGATTAGGGTCAATTAAAGTGCTATCTTCACGTTCAGAATCTCGAGTCAAAGTTAGGGTGAGTACTTTGATGGTCGTACTTGTCAGGACAATGGAGAAATGACTCTATGCGTCATATTGACACACTAGACCTGGGGAGATGGCTAGGGTTAGGGTTAGCGGAACGGTGATACATTACGTTCGGAATCTGGATTCAAATTTAGGGTGAGTACTTTGATGTTTGTAGGTGGTAGATCAGAGGGAATGTGTCCCTGTATGTCATATTGATACTCTGAGACTGGGGAGAAGGCTGGGGTTAGGGTTAGGGGAACGGTGAGACTGGGGTCAATTAAAGTGATACCGTCACGTTCCGAATGCCGAGTCAAAGTGAGGGTGAGTTCTTTGATGTTCATAGGTGTCACGGCAGTGGAAAGTGGTCCCATAAGGTATTACTGACACTTTGGGGCTTGGGAGTATTCTAGGGTTAGGGTTAGGAGTACTGTGAGAGAAGGGTAAATTAAAGTGAAACCATAAAATTCTGAATCTCGAGTCAAAGTTATGGTGAGTACTTTGATGTACGTAGGTGTTAGGACATTGGAAAATTGTCCTTTTATGTCATATTGCCATTCAGGGACTGGGGATTCCTCTAGGGTTACGGTTAAAAGAACGGTAAGTGTAGGGTCAGTGAAAGTGATACTGTCACGATCGGAATCTCGAGTCAAAGTTAAGATGAGTACTTTGATGTTCGTAGGTGTCAGGACAGTGAAACAGTATCCCTTTAGGTCATTTTCGTACAGTGGGCCTGGGGAGATGGCTAGGATTAGGGTTAGGGGAATGGTAAGAGTAGGGTCAATTTAAATGGTAGCGTCATGTTCGGAATCTCGAGTCAAATAGAGGTTGAATACTTTGATGTTCGTAGGTATCAGAACCGTGAAAATGTTTCCCTTTAGGTCATTTTGATATACTAGGCCTTTGGTCATGATAGGGTTAGGGTTAGCGAAAGGGTGAGAATAGGATCAATTAATATGATTCGGTCATGTTCAGAAAATCGATTCAAAGTTAGGCTGAGTACTTTGATGTTTGTAAGTGTCAGGACATTGGAAAAGTGTCCCTGTATTTTATATGGACACTCTATCCTGGTTAGAAGCCTAGGTTAGGGTTAGGGGAAAGGTGAGAGAAGGCTCAATTAAAGTGATACCGTCACATTCAGAATCTCGAATCAAAGATAGAGTGAGTACTTTGATGTTCGCAGGTGTCAGAACAGTGAAAAAGTATCCTTGTAGGAAATTTTTATACACTGGGCCTGGGGAGACGTCTAGGGTTAGGGTTAGTGGAAAGGTGAGAGAAGGGTCAATTAAAGTGATACCGTCACGTTCGGAATCTAGAGTCAAAGTAAGGCTGAGTACTTTGATGTTTGTAAGTGTCAGGACATTGGAAAAGTGTCCTTGTATGTCATATGGACTCTCTATCTTGGCGAGAATGCTAGGGTTAGTGTTAGTGGAAAGGTGAGAAAAGAGTCAATTAAAGTGATACCGACACATTCAGAATCTCGAATCAAATATAGAGTGAGTACTTTGATGTTCGTAAGTGTCAGGACAATGAAAAAGTTTCCCTGTAGGTCATTTTGATACACTGGGCCTGTGAAGAATGCTAGGGGTAGGCTTAGGGGAAAGGGAAGAGTAGGGTCAAATAAAGTGATACCGTCACGTTTGGAATTTCGAGACAAAGTTAGGAAGAGTACTTTTATATTCGTACTTGTAAGGAAAGTGGAAAAATGACCATGTAGGTCATATTGACACACTAGTCCTGGGGAGATGGCTAGTGTTAGACCTACTGGAACGGCGAGTGTAGGGACAATTAAAGTGATCCCATTACATTTAGAATCTCAATTTAAATTTAGGGTGAGTACTTTGATGTTCGTAGGTACTAGGTCAGAGGAAAAGTGTTCCTGTATGTCATATTGATAGTATGGGACTGGGTAGTTGGCTAGGGTTAGTGTTAGGGGAACGGTAAGATTTGGGTCAATTAAAGTGATACCGTCACGTCCGGAATCTCGAGTCCAAGTTAGGGTGAGTTCTTTGATGTTCGTGATTGTCAAGACTGGGAAAAAGTTTCCCTTTAGGTCATTTTTATACACTAGGCCTGGGGCAATGGCTAGGGTTAAGGTTAGCGGATCGGTGAGAATAGGGTCAATTAAAGGGATGCTGTCATGTTCAGAAAATCGATTCAAAGTTAGAGTGAGTACTTTGATGTTTGTAAGTATCAGGACTTTGGAAAAGTGTCCCTGTATTTTATATGGACACTCTGTCCTGGGGAGAAGTCTAGGGTTAGGGTTAGGGGTAAGGTGAGAGAAGGGTCAATTAAAGTGATACCGTCACATTGAGAATCTCGAATCAAAGATAGAGTGAGTACTTTGATGTTCGTAGGTATCAGGACAGTGAAAAAGTATCCCTGTAGTTCATTTTGATACACTGTGCCTGAAGATACCGCTAGGGTTAGGGGTAGGGGAAAGGTAAGATTAGGGTCAAATAAAGTGATACCGTCAACTTCGGAATCTCGAGTCAAAGTTAGGGTGAGTCCTTTCAAGTTCGTACTTTTCTGGACAGTGAAAAAGTTTCCCTTTATGTCTTCTTGATGTCATAGTCCTGGGGCGTCGGCAAGGGTTTAGTATAGAGGAACAGTGAGAGTAGGGTCAATGAAAGTGATACCATCATGATCGGAATCTCGAGTCAAAGTAAGGGTGACTACATTGATGTGAGTACATATCAGGACATTGGAAAATTGTCCCTGTATGTCATATTGACACTGAGGGACTGGGGATTCCTCTAGGTTTACGGTTAGCAGAAAGGTAAGAGTAGGGTCAATTAAAGCGATACCATCACGTTTGATATCTCGAGTCAAAGTTCGGGTTAGTTTTTTGATGTTCGTGATTGTCAAGACTGGGAAAAAGTTTCCCTTTAGGTCATTTTGATACACTAGGCCTGTTGCCACAGCTAGGGTTAGGGTTATCGGTCCATTGAGAGTAGGGTCAATTAAAGTGATAGCGTCACGTTCGGAATCTCGAGTCAAAGTTAGGGTGAGTACTTTGATGTTCGTAGGTGTTAAGACATTGGAAAAGTGTCCTTTTATGTCATATTTACACTCAGGGACTGGTGATTCCTCTAGGGTTACGGTTAACAGAACGGTAAGTGTGGTGTCAATGAAAGTGATACCGTCAAGTTCGGAATCTCTAGTCAAAGTTAGGATGAGTACTTTGATGTTCGTATTTGTCCAGAAAGTGGAAAAATGACCTTGTAGGTCATATTGATACACTAGGCCTGTGGAGATGGCTAGTGTTAGGGCTATCGAAACGGTGAGAGTAGGGTCAATTAAAGTGATCCCGTTAAGTTCGGAATTTCGATTTTAATTTAGGGTGAGTACTTTGATGTTCGTAGGTGCTAGGTCAGAGGAAAAGTGTCCCTGTATGTCATATTGATACTCTGGGACTGGGGAGTCGGCTAGGGTTAGGGTTAGGGGAACGGTGAACATTGGATCAATTAAAGTGATACCATGACCATTGGAATCTCGAGTCAAAGAGAGTTTGAGTACTTTAATATTCGTAGGTGTCAGAACCGTGAAAAAGTTTCTCTTTAGGTCATTTTGATATACTAGGCCTGGGGCAATGGCTTGGGTTAGGGTTAGCGGAACGGTGAGAATAGGGTCAATTAAAGGGATGCCGTAATATTCAGAAAATCGATTCAAATTTAGGGTGAGTACTTTGATGTTTGTAAGTGTCAGGATATTGGAAAAGTGTCCCTGTATTTCATATGGACACTCTATCCTGGGGAGAAGGCTAGGGTTAGGGTTAGGGAAAAGGTAAGAGGAGGTTCAATTGAAGTGTTACCGCCACGTTCGGAATCTCGAGTCAAAGTTATGGTGACTACTTTGATGTCCGTAGGTGTCTGGACATTGGAAAACTGTCCCTGAAGGTATTATTTACATTCTGCAGCTTGAGAGTCTTCTAGGGTTAGGGTAAGGAGAATGGTGAGAGAAGGGTAAATGAAAGTGATACCGTCACATTCTGAATCTAGAGTCAAAGTTACGGTGAGTACTTTGATGTTCGTAGGTGTCAGGACATTGGAAAAGTGTCCCTGAAGGTCTTACTGACTCTCTGGGGCTTGGGAGTCTTCTAGCGTTAGGGTAAGGAGAACGGTGAGAGAAGGGTATATTAAAGTGATACTGTCACATTCTGAATCTTGAGTCTAAGTGAGGGTGAGTCCTTCAATGTTTGTAGGTGTCAGGACATTGGAAATGTGTCCCTGTATGTCATATTGACACTCAGGGACGGGGGATACCTCTAGGGTTACGGTTAGCAGAACGGAAAGAGTTGGGTCAATTAAAGTGTTACCGTAACATTCAGAATCTCGAATCAAAGATAGAGTGAGTACTTTGATGTTCGTAGGTGTCAGGACAGGGAAAATGTTTCCCTTCAGGTCGTTTTGATATATGAGGCCTTGGGCAACGGCTAGGGTTAGGGTTGCCGGAACGGTGAGAATAGTCTCAATTGAAGTGATACTGTCACGTTCGGAATCCCGAGTCAAAGTTAGGGTGAGTTCTTTGATGTTCGTACTTGTCAGGACAGGGAAAAAGTTTCCCTTAAGTTCATTTTGATCCACTAGGCCTGGTGCGATGGCTAGGGTTAGGTTTATCGGAACGGTGAGAGTAGGGTGAATTAAAGTGATATCGTCATGTTTGGAAAGTCGAGTCAAAGTTAGGTTGAATACTTTGATTTTCGTACTTGTCAGGACAGTGGTAAAATGACTCTATAGGTCATATTGACACACTAAGCCTGGGGAGATGGCTATGGTTAGGGATAGTGGAACGGTGATACGTTACGTTTGGAATCTCGATTCAAATTTAGGGTGAGTACTTTGATGTTTGTAGGTGCTAGGTCAGAGGGCAAGTGTCCCTGTATGTCATATTGATACTCTGGGACTGGGGAGAAGGCTAGGGTTAGGGTTAGGGGAACGGTGAGAGTAGGGTGAATTAAATTGATAATATCACGATCAGTAAAAGGTTAGGGTGAGTAGTTTGATGTTCGTAGATGTCGGGTCAGTGGAAAACTGTCCCTGTATGTCATATTGATACTCTGGTACTGTGGAGAAGGCTACATTTGGGACAATTAAAGGGATACCATCACGTTCGGAATCTCTAGTCAAAGTGACTTGAGTACTTTGATGTTCGTAGGTGTCAGGACACTGTAAAAGTGTCCATGAATGTCACATTGACACTCTGGGCCTTGGGAGTTTTCTAGGGTTAGGATTAGGAGAACGTTGAAAGAAGGGTAAATTAAAGTGATACCGTCACATTTTGAATCTCGAGACCAAGTTAGGGTGAGTAGTTTGATGTTTGTAGGTGTCAGGACAGAGGAAAAGTATCTCTTTAGTTCATTTTGAAACACTGGTGCTGGCAAGACAGCTACGGTTATGGTTATCAGTATGGTGAGAATAGGGTCATTTAAAGTGATACCATCACGTTCAGAATCTCGAGTCAAAGTTAGCGTGAGTACTTTGATGGTCGTAGGTGTTAGGACAGTGCAAAGGTGTCCCTGAAGGTCATATTCTTACTCTGGGACTGGGCAGTCGGCTACTGTTAGGGTTAGGGGAAAGGAGAGAGTAGGGTCAATTAAAGTGATAATGTCACGTACGGAATCTGGAGCCAAAGTTAGTGTGAGTGCTTTGATGGTCGTAGGTGTCAGTTCAGTGGAAAACTATCCCTTTATGTCATATTGATACTCTGGGCCTGGGGAGAAGGCTAGGGTTAGAGTTAGGGGAACGGTGAGAATTAGGTCAATTAAAATTATACCGTCAGGTTCGGAATACCTAGTCAAATTGAGGGTGACTATTTTGATGTTCATAGTTGTCAGGACAGTGGTGAAGTGTCCCTGTGTGTCATATTGATGCTCTGGGACTGGGGTGATTGCTAGGGTTAGGGCAAGGGGATCGGTGATTTTTGGGTCAATTAAAGGGATACCGTCACATTCAGAATCTCGAGCCAAAGTGAGGGTGAGTAGTTTGATGTTTGCATGTGTCAGGACAGTGAAAAAGTTCCTGTTTAGGTCATTTTGACACACTATGTTTGGTGCGAAGCCTAGCATTAGTGTTATCGGAAGGGTGAGATTAGGTACAATTAAAGTGATACCATCACGTTTAGAACCATTTTTTTTTTTTTTTTTTTACTATTTAGTATGTGGGTAGCTCCCTGACTGGGAATCGAACCCAGGCCATGGCGCGGATGGCGCCAGCACTGAAGCCTTAAGCCACTACACCATCAGGGAACTCCCCACGTTCAGAATCTTGAGTCAAAGTTAGGGTGTGTACTTTGATGGTTGTACTTGTCAGGACAGGGGAAAAATGACCCTTTAGGTCATATTGACACACTAGGCCTGAGAGATGGCTAGGGTTAGTGTTAGCCGAACTGTGAGAGTAGGGTCAATTAAAGTGTTCCCGTTACGTTCGGAATCTCGATTCAATTTTAGGGGGAGTACCTTTATGTTTGTAGGTGCTGGGTGAGACAAAAAGTATCCCCGTATGTCATATTGATATGCTGGGACTGGGGAGTCAGCTAGGGTTAGGGTTAGGAGAATGGTGAGATTTGGGTCAATTAAAGTGATACCGTCAGGTTCGGAATCTCTGGTCAAATTGAGGTTGAGTACTTTGATGTTCGTAGGTGTCAGGACAGTGGAAATGTGTCCCTGTATGTCATATTGACACTCAGGGACTAGGGATTCCTCTAGGTTTAGGGTTAGCAAAAAGGTAAGAGTAGGGTCAATTAAAGTGATACCGTCACATTCGGAATCTCGAGTCAAAGTTAGGGTGAGGTCTTTGATGTTAATACTTGTCAAGACAGGGAGAAAGTTTCCCTTGAAATCATTTTGATACTCTAGGCCTGGTGTGACGGCTAGGGTTAGGGTTATCGGTCACGTGAGAGTAGGGTCAATTAAAGTGATACCGTCACGTTCGTAATCTCGAGTCAAAGTGAGGTTGAGAACTTTAATGTTCGTAGGTGTCAGGACAGTGGAAAAGTGTCCCTGTATGTCATATTTACACTGAGGTGTTGGGGACTCCTCTAGGGTTAGGGATAGGAGAACGGTAAGAGTAGTGTCAATTAAAGTGATACCGTCACGTTTGGAATCTCGAGTCAAAGTTAGGGTGAGTACTTTGATGTTCGTAGGTGTTAGGACAGTGGAAAAGTATCCCCTTATGTCATTTTGATACAATGGGGTTGAGGAGACTGCTAGGGTTAGGGTTAAGGGAACGGTAAGAGAAAGGTCAATTAAAGTGATACCGTCATGTTCAGAATCTCAAATAAAAGTTAGGGTGAGTACTTTGATGTTCGTAGGTGTCAGGACAGTGGAAAAGTATCCCCTTATGTCATTTTGATACAATGGGGTTGAGGAGACTGCTAGGGATAGGGTTAGGGGAACGGTAAGAGAAAAGTCAATTAAAGTGATACCGTCATGTTCAGAATCTCAAATGAAAGTTAGGGCGAGTACTTTGATGTTCGTAGGTGTTAGGACAGGGGAAAAGTTTCCCTTTACGTCATTTTGATACACTAGACCTGGTGCGACGGCTAGGGTAAGGGTCGTTGGAACAGTGAGAATACGGACAATTAAATTGGTACCATCACCTTCAGAATCTCGAGTCAAAGTTAGGGTGAGTACTTTGATGGTCTTACTTGTAAGGACAGTGGAAAAGTGTTCCTGTATGTCATATTTATACTCTGGGCCTGGGGAGTCGGCT